>JAHWFP010203828.1:35651-59610 GCA_023313725.1 Lithobius niger
AACTGCAGTTTAACTTAACTGCAGTTTAACTTAACTGCAGTTTAACTTAACTGCAGTTTGAAGTGCAGTTTTTTTGAGGTGGGCAATTTACTTTTTTTCTGCAGTTCATTTTCAGCAGGGCTATCATTCAAGACAGGTCCTTTTCTGTTCTTCCATGGGCAGCCTTTTGTCCTTGTAAACCTTGGCTCGTGTCGTCCGCCCACCACGGGTTTCGCAAGCGGCCTCACCTCGTCAGACAGGCCAACCACACTTCGTGACCCCTAACCCACGGTTGACTCTCATCATCACATTTCACCTGTTCCTCTCTTCCTACCATCCCTCACTGCCCGCCACAAGACATCTTCACCATTTTTGGCGACTATTCGGCGCCTTCTGGTCTGGCGCCTGCACGAGTCAGACTGCCGGTCCTATTTTCATGTTTCCAGGAGCCGGCCCTTAGCATGACTTCCATTACCTGCATCCGATCAACCGTCCCTCAATTAAGTCCACCGGCTGTCCCTCTCGGATTCGAGTCTCGCTATAGGCCCTCAAGGCCTGATCTGTATCTCCTTGCCTTCTTTGCCTCATACATGTTCCAGGCCCACCAACTTCTTGGTCCAGTCCTCAGTTACTGGCCGCCACAGTCCTCACCATTTCGTCGCCTTCGGTCAACTGCAGCACCTTTTAGTAAGACTGTCAGCATTACTGGGCTTCCCCGACTGAGTCCACCGGTTGTACAACGCACGGGCGCTGCCCGTGGTCCGTAACCACTTTCCTCTTCTTGAATTTCGACCACCGCCATAGGTAACGAGGTCTGCTGAAATGCTATAAAAGACAGCTAATATGTATATTTTCATTGGCAATTAAAAACATCATTTACCAGAGCCACCTGGTTAAAACTGGGTTTTATTGCCTAACTGAAAATATGCATTACCTTCACCCTTCCGGCCTTCCCTCTGCGTCACCATGGTATCAACTGGTGGAAGAAATATTGCAACTGTGCACATGTGTGCTTTTAAATTTTGTAATTTACGAACTTTTATTATGTATTTTTTTGGACGTTTTTAGTGTAGTTAGAATACTTATGAAGAAGGTGAGCGGGTGTAGCACTTCACCCAAAATTCAAGAGAACTTTGTTGTGTTCAGTGTGGTGGTTGTGTTTTCCAGAATTTAATGTCGTTTGTAAGCCACTGCAGACACCGGTTGCCGGTATTTTGCGAGGTGGTTACATTTCGCAACTTAGTTGTTTCGAGTATTGAAACTGTGTTGATTGCGTATCGGACTTCAGTCGCTTTGAAAATTACATTGTGTTGATGGTAGGGTAGCTGGGCTGTGAGCGTATGAATTGCGAGCTACGTACGAGTTGTGTTGGCGTTTTTCCATTATGGTTTTTGTGGTAAGTTTGTCGGAGGAATGGAAAATCAAGGATGTTTTCCAGTGGAAAGCCTCTTATGGGAAAGTTCTGCAATCGGGCCCGGTTGGAGGTTTGCTAAGTACAAATCGCTGTGTTTAGAATTACTTATTTCTAAAATGTCCAGTGAGGTTCTAAGATAGGGTTTCCCCTAGCTCGTAGTACGACCCTGTTAAATTCTGTCACTCATTCGGATGCCAAGGGTCGATAAGTCTCATCCACTTATCGGCCATTACACTTCATTACTGTTCCGGGAAAGACCATGACGGAAGCTGACTGTCCTTTAGGTCGACCTGTTGCTGCCATTACTGTTGCCATTACTGTAGCGGCGGATGCTACGACGGCTGAGGTGCTTGTAACATCGCCGACATCTGGAGAATCTGGGTCTTGCTTAATATCATTCTAGGTTGACTTTTAGTTAGTACTTTTTGAGTTCAAACAGCACAACTGCGACAGTCCCGGTATGGGGAATGGAGCATCGATGTCCTAATTAAATAGGCCTAACTAGTAACAAAAAGCTGGTAACGCTGGCACCATGGGAAAAGGCTAGCTAAGTTAAATTGTAGAGAATTGTTCTAAATGTTAACTTCCAGCAATCATCAGAATAGCAAACAAACTGGCATTTAAAACTCCTGGTTTTATGTTGAACAGACAATTTAAGAGTTACACTTTACAAATTGGGGCTTGCTATTTACAACTTAGCTTTGGTTTAAAAGCACATTTGAATTAACAGTAATTCATTCACGTGAACTTGGATTTAGTTCGTTTTACAATTTCAAATAAACAGTGGATTAGGCAAGGGGATTTAGCAAAAGAGCCCTCTAAATTACAAACAGCCTCTTCTGACTTATAATAGTAGACCTTACAGTTTTGTTTCAAAAGGGAACACCCGAAAGATCAAACCGTCCCCATCGGAATTCACATTAGGAAAGGGATGTACGCTCCATGAAGTACTATGCTTCTGCAAATCGAATTGACCCAATGTCCTTTGTTTACATTAAAATTTAATGAAAACGGTAATAAGATAGCTGGTTTTTAGGAAGGGACCGTGAACCCTTTCGCTATGGTAATTGAAGTCCTAAAGGCCGATGGCTTAACTCACCATAATTTACTTTCAAAGCTGAAGGTTTAATTTAAGTTTAAATTAAGTTATATACACATACGAACCACGGCCTTTGCTCGGCATGGCAGCAATCGGACCGTGACTATCTTCACTCCTGACCGGCGTAGCTACCTCTAGCTTTGATATTCCTGAGCTGTGCTAAAGACCGAGAGCCGCCTGTGGTTTCTGTGCTAACAGGGAGGATCCAGCCAGACCAAGCGCAGACGTCAAGGATAGGCCTCCTGATTGGCTGAGGGCCGAGAGAACAATGGAAAGTGGGAGGAGCTGGCAGTTTTACAAACGAACTGAGTGGAGCAGCTTTGAAGGATACAAGGCTTGTTAAAGTGAAAAGCCTTTTAAACTGAATTTAATTGAAGGAATGCTCAGTTTTACTGCATGATTAATAGAAATATGAGCTAGTGACTATTGACTTTGGGATGGTAGCTACGGTTGGAGTTTTGGTTGTAGATTTTAGCAATAAAACGCATAATAAAAACTGGGTCCGGTAAAATATCACTAAAACGCACGAAGAGGGCTGGTATGGTTCATGGCTAGAAATTAAGTTTACAAAGGTGCATTTGTGCACAAAATAAAAGGTTAAATATACCAGCTTAGTAATAAACAATGCTATAACACATTTAGGTTAGTTTTAAACTGTTTGCAGAAACAGACAAGTGAAATTTGATGGTCGGACATTTTTCATAAATAAGTCATCACTCGAATTCAGGGGCGCCTCTACCGTTACAAAAGTGAGGGGGCCAAAATGCCAGCAGTTGGGTAAATAACGGGGATGTGGACTGGGGGGGGGCAGTGCAGGGAACAAGAACCAAGAGGGGCCCTCTCTCCCCCCCCCCCCCCCCCCGCCCGCATAAAAAATATGACCTGAGGGGGTAAAAACCATTTGACAAATCAATAATTGCTATTTTCTTCAAAACTTTTTTTTATGAAACATCCATTGTGTAAAGCAAGAAAAGTAATCGCACAATAAAAATAAAGTAATCATACGTTTTCTAACACGGGGCGCAAAAGGGGGGGGGGGGGGAGCGCTAGAATTTGCCCCTACTCCGAAAATATGTACATGCCTGTGAATGAATTCTAGTGAGTCAGTCACATCAGTTAATTCTGCGTCACATGTGTAAACGAGCGCCACGGAAAAACGCCTGTTTTTCAAAAATTAGAAATTTTTTTTTCTTTGCACCCAAATGCCTCGCCTAGGCAAATCTCGCCGTTTCTTTAATAATGAACCAAATCGGCCCAAATTTTCAATATCAATAGCCTGTCCAAATACAAGACTCTTGGGGAAGCCCAAATCCGGACTTTCCAACGGGAAGAACCAATAAACCACGTTAGAAGACCACCTTCAAGCCATCACAACGCTCCGTCAACATGGCCGCTATTGTTAAACTCTGTACTTATGTATTATCATTTTATTCTTTTCCTTTTAGGCAAAAAGCCCGAACACACTAGCTTAGTGCATTTTAGGAGGAGCTTCCTCTGCGAAGGTACTGAACCTCGAGGATTTGTACAAACAACCATTTTGTAGTGTGATATTTTTTGTTTGTCGGCTGCAATCCATATGAAAAATTTCCACAACGATCGATTTTAACTTCAAAATTTAAACGTTAAACGTTCCCAGTTAACTTAATGCGTTATAGCATCCAACTAAGCTAGTGTATTTAACCGCATTTATACTTTTATAATAATCATTTACCCCCAGAAACGCTACCATGTGTCCAAACGTACTACGACCTGGCATTCTACCGGACACGAATTTTCAGTGTATATATGTTTATTTTAGTTCTCCTCTGGACCTGACTGAGACCTACCGAATGCCACAAATAGCTTGATCTACTATTAAACACTAAAAGAATTCTTAAAGATCTGTTCCAAGCAATTCCGAAAGTCAAACTGCAAAAATTTCGAATCTCTTTTTTTGCCCCCCTCCCCCGCCAAAACTAGTTGTGGTGTATAACACTGCAGTTTACAGTTAAAGCTTATAAATTTAATAGTAATGCTTTATGCATTTCCCAAAGCCAAGTATTAAGCTATAACAAGAGCCTATTCACATTGCAAACATGTAAATATTCATCCCATAGCCAATAATACAAAGTAAAGGCCTATTTCCCAAAGTTCAATTGAGTGAAACTCAAAACAGGCCTATCTTTTCCGTCTTTACATGTCCCTACTCCTTCAAACGGCTCTGCACCCAGTTCCTTTGTTCATCCGACTTCTCCTCCCACTTTCCATTGTTCTCAAGGCCCTTAGCCAATCAGACCCCGCAGCTGTCTTCGGCTTCCGCGCCTACTTCCGGTAATGTGTATAAAACCCCAGCCCCAGAATCCCTAGTTAGCACAGCTCACAGATCTCAAGCTAGAGAAGGGTCACGCCAGTCGGGAGTGGAGACGCCATGTCCGGAGAATGCCATGCCGGGCACGATGGTAGTGGTTCGTATGTTATAGTTCAGCTTTTGAAAGTTCAGTTTAGGACCCCCATATTCGAAATTTTAGTTTAAAAACGTAAACTTAACTCTCTAGCTTGTTAAAATTTATGGTGGTGACGCCTGTAGCGGCATCTTAGGTTTTCTCACCCCATAACGTCAGCGTGGTTCTCTTACTAAAAACCAACATTTCCAGTTTATTTTAAATGGATTTTTAACTTAAACTAATTGACGGTTTGATCTTTGTGGAAGTCAAATTGAAACAAACTGATGCCTAAGTGTAAAATTGCCGGGCTTTTTATAACAGTTCTCGAGGGAACTAAGGGAGGTTGTTCTTTTTGTACTTGGAAAACTTAGAAACATAACTGTGGACGGTTGATCATGTAGAAACATACTGTCAGACTTCTATCAGTTGCGGCTGTTAAGTCTTGTGGGTGTCTCCGGGGGCACCTGATATTACTTTTTGTCTTGTTAAAATTTAAACTTTTACTCAAACACAAGCGTTGTTTGTTTGATTTGTGAAATACTAAGTGTATATTCAAACTTGTTGCTTTTAAATAATTCATTTTAAAAGCTTTCTGAAGCAAAACGTAATGTAAAGTGTTCTTTATTGTCTATTGCTAAAATAAAAGCAGGAGTTTTAAGCTTCAGTCGTTATCTAGATTGATTAATTGTCTTAGTGTAAAATATAAATATGTAGCCCATCTTTAATTTTAGCTAGTAAAACAGTTAAATCTACCGTTGGTGGCAGCGATATCGACAGTTTAAGGTGTCCCCTTTAATTAGGACCGGCGCTCCATCCCCCATGCTGGGACAGTCGCCCATGCTGTGTTGAATAACGTAAAAAGTCGTCATTGACACCGATTAACCTCAAGCTGAAACTCCACGTACACCAGGGAAACCGGGGGCGTTACAAGCACCTAAGCCGTCGTAGCGTCCGCCGTTACACATGACTTGAAAGTGCATAAAGGTGGTTTGCTGTTCTAGTATTCCTAGTTTATGATTTTTGATAATGGTTTAATTTCCAATTTATTTTTACGGTAGTAAGTCAGAGTTGCGGGGGTGGGGGGGGAGATTAGGGACGGATCGCAAGATTGTGATCGCCACTAGAAGTAGGTAAGGTACAGTTGGTAGTACTGCCAGATTTTTTATTCCAATATTTATCACATTTTTAGCAAAATTAATGAACATTTCAGGTTGTATTATAAGACGTATAGTAATTAATATAGCCTCAACCTAAATAACTTTCAGAAGCTTAATAACGCAAGTTTCACTTACGATACGTTGAATACAGCCTTTTCTTTTCGTAGTTTTGCTTAGTGCAAAGCAACGTATCGTGTTAGATTCGTGTACCTCGTCACTTTGCACCCTTTTGTAACGAATTTAGTATTAACGTATTCATAAAACGGAATTAAAAATGCTAGACCTACGTCAAAATGAAAAGATAACTAAACAAATTTTTGTTTCGCCCAATTTATTAAAACTGAGGGGGCTATTATTGGTCCCAGCAAAAAGTGGTGGGGCCATGCCCCCCCCCCCTCCCCGGCGCCTATGCTCGAATTACAAATAAAAAATATCGTTCTAAGTATGTATCCTTACATATATGTGAGGTTAAGTACCGTGTGGCAGCCCCTCCCATTTCACAACTAAGCTAGTGTAATTTAGCTGTATGCCAAAAAGAAATTCAATGAATAATTTACAAAATATACAGAGTTTTGGAATACGGCGACCAGAAGTTGCGTTCGATGCAGCCCAGTTTGGACGAACTTTCTAACTGCTGCAGTTTTTTATTGAAGATGAAATTCGATGATCTGTTCCCGTGGAATTGAAAAAGATGTGTTGGTCTATTAAGGGCTTAAAAAAAATGGGTCTTATTGGTTAGTTTTCCATTCAAGGTTGAGTAGCGAGGTGTTTTTGGTTCAGGAGCGCCAAGAAAAGTGTTCGTTGTGAAACGAAGAATTTCTACCCTCAGGTTTTTGATGACTGGTGTCAAGGTGGCCTCACCAAGGGTGTCTTATGAGACCTTGTTACATTACATGCCATCAACAACAAAGGTGTGCTGTAGCCATGAACTACAGGGCTTGTAGGATCTTAGTTAATCGAGAGCGACTGAAGGTGGTCAAGGCTAAGTCCTGTAACAGTTCAGATGTAGCCGGTTTACCTGCATAAATTTTGATTCAGTGACTGAGGTGTCAACAAAATTTTAAACTTAAATTTTTTTTTATATCATGCATTGTTTATAACCTCATCCACTATACATAATATTTACTCCGTTTTGTAATTTTTGCAGGTCTTGTTCGACATGGATCGAATGGAGGGAGGCTCCTCATCTGTCGTGGTGCTTGCGTCGTAATATCGTAATAAGTTTACAAAATATGTTACGCTGTAGGAGGCAGCTCTCGGTTTTTTGTGATGTTTTTGCCGAGCCTGAATAATGACAATTTGTATGTAAAAAAAACTCAAGATGTCCTAGGTACTGTAACGAATATTTAACTTGCATAGTGATAATGATGTGAAATTTTTTTCAATGTTATACATTTATTTGTAACCGATTTATACTATTGTTGAATTGTAGACTACATTTGTTATAGCATAATTGTATGATAAATTCGTTGGCCCAGCCAAAGTTATTTTTACAAAAAAAAAATTCCGTAATGTGCCATTCATCTTGTATTGTAGATAATAGGCAAGAACTGCTTTCAGTAAAAGTGTCATCAATTGTGATTTAGTAAATTGTATTAATAACCTGGCAATAATCCTTTGTTACGTTATCATTGTAGTAATAAAAGACAACATTTTTAAACCTAAAATGAGTTTTTACTTATCCTAAAATACTACCATTCTTACTATGCATCTACAAAATATGTAATTTTAACCCCGCTTACAAATTAGTTTCTATATGCTGACTCATTGCATTCCTTCTTGTAATGCATTCCCAGAGAAGTAGTTGTCGACTTCCCTGCCAACTTGGTAGCTTATCGGCTGCGCATGCTTGACGCAGTCCTCCTATAAAAGCACAGGGATCGGACCTGGTTTCATCTTTCTTCTCTAGGCCGCCACGCTACATGGTGTTCTCCCCAGCTTTCTAAACAATGAATGTTCAGCGCAACCGCGCCGAGGTCCACGGACTATGTCCTCAACCCCTGGTCATAGCTTCTATGGTCGTATATGAGGCTATATGAGGCGACTGCTTACTGTTTGTCTTGACCACGTCGACTGGACATCATGGACTCCCCACCGGTCGCTGCTGCAGCAGATTCGTCCACAGGTTCACCCGAACGTTCGTCTGTGCCACTCACCCTGACGGACATTCGCAGCCCAACTCTTTCGCCTCCTTCTGCTCCAGATCATTCCTTCGCACCATCTTCCGTTTTGGTGTCCAGGTTGATCCCCCGCTTCCAAGTTGACCGACCACTGCTATCGGTTACAAGGTCTGTGCCATCATCTTCATCGCAGCACGAACATCTGCCTGCGACTCTCCAACGGATCGTTCGTCCTCCATCGATTTCGCAAGGAGCAACACTTAGGCGCCTTGGTGGCGCCATTCACTCCCACTCCTCAGTCGCTGCTACGATGTTATCACTTTTTTAACGCAGTACCAAAAGTGTTCGTTACTCCAAACTAGCAAATTTTCGAATGCCTATACTGCATTTTCGAATGCCTATACTGGCATTCTAAAATTTGCTAGTTTGGAGTAACTGGAACACTTTTGGTACTGCGTTAAAAAGTGATAATGAACGAAAACCGAAGTAAATCATCGGTACCATCGGTATTTGAAGTGCTACGATGTTCTTCAGCTTTGGCCTTCTTCACAGGGACGACTTTTCTAGATGGCCAGGCTTGGCACCTTCTTGACAGCACCTTTTGGTCGTTCCCGACATCTCAGACTCGTCCACTTCTGCAACCGGACTCGTTTCGCTGAGCATGTTCCCGCTTTACGACCACACTTTTTTCCCGTTCAAGCCTATTGCCATCATTTCCCGGTCATCATCCCTCAGCACCTCTAGGCTGCACCACCAGTCTCTCTTTGCTGTTCCTTGTTATCAGCATCAGCTCCTGCTCCTCATACACGTTCTGACTCGCCCTGTATCCTTTGTCTGGAAGCGGGTCATTCGTCGCTTACACTGCCTTCGCCTTACTCAGGGCCGTTGGATATTCAGCCCTCTCTTCCTGACAATCCCGCTTCGCCTGACTTTCTCTCTGCAGCCACAGTCGCTCCAAACTATCTCCAAGACCCTTGCCAAGGTCCCAGGAATTTCTCTACCTGACTCTTCCTTCCCTCTGCGTATGCTTCGCCTCGGCGTTCGACCGACAACAGCCTCGTCACTACCCTTACTGAAATTTTAGGTCGTAAAATACGATCAGAAAATAAGTACTTTTTTAGTGCGCTTTGACATGGTCGTATTGTACGTTTAGTGGTAGTATTTGTTGCAAAAGACGAACAGTTTATTGCCAATTGTGCGTTTTATTAAGATAGTAAAAAGCTTACAATTAATCACAATTTACGACTATTTAAGCTTCTGTCCAACAGGTAACATTTCGTGAACAGTTGCAAACATTTTTTAGCTTAGCTGTAGGTAGCAAAATGTTTGCAATTTGCCGTTTAATACGACCATCTCATCGTAATACATAGTATAGAACCGATTAATCGTATTTTACGACCAGTACATCACGTATTACGAGGAACTAGTCGTTAAACCGGCTTACTTTATGAGCCGCGCATCACGTCTTACGAAGCCATAGTCGTTAAAAACTACCTACTGTTCGTAACATGTGATGTAGTGGTCGTCTTTAACTACCTAGAAACGATTGATCATATTTTAAGACCAGCACATCGCATATCAATCGTTAAAAATGACCTACTCATCATAATATGGGATGTAGTGGTAGTTTTTTTATTGCCTAGATATTTTACGACCACTACATCACATATCGAATCACAAAAACGACCTATTCATCGTAATATGTGATGTAGTGGTCTTCTTTTACTACCACTGGAACTTTTAATAGCGTTTTACGACCTGAACATCGTGTATTACGAGGAACTAGGCGTTGAGGCTATCCGATACGATACTGGTATCGGGTTGTACTCTGTTTCCAGTAGGTCGTATTTAACGAGCACTTTGTGATGTGTATACATGTATACAACCATCCCTAATAGTTAATGTCAATGGTTTTTGAAGAGCTATAGCTGCAGAATCTCTTTTCTAATTGAAATGGTTTCATGGAGACATTATGTTGCTTCATAAATTACATTTTGCCCTTATGGTTACGGATAAATGTCCATTGTATTTCACGCAATTAACTGCAATTGATTGTTTAAAATTAACCATAAAGTTTAATAAAAACATACTTTAAAGTAAAATTAAGTGACCCTAAGTGTAAAACTGCAAATCTGCAGTTTATTTACAAGTAATCAGTCCAGTAGAATAGCATTTTGCCTGGAACTAATTCAGAATGAGATGAAACTTGGTAGATAGGTTCCTAATACCGCTGTAAACTTTCCCTTAAAATTCCCCACCCTTCCGATTTGAGCTACCGCCGCTATCTTGGAAAATTGCGGTAGTGTTTTTTGACCGTATAGACGAATCTATGCATTTGTTGAAAGGAAGATGTGTTACAAAGTTGCGTAATACACTGTATTAAGCAACTTTCTAATACCTCTTCCTTTTAAAAATTGATTAGATTTGGCAATGCAATGCAATCTAAAATGGCGACCGTTTTTGCCTTTTTTGACTGTGGTTGAATCAATGCATTTTTTGAAAGGAAGATGTATTACAAAGTTGCGTAACACACTGTATTAGGTGACTTTCTAACACATCTTCCTTTTAAACAAATAAATAGATTTGGCTGTAGAATGCAAACTAAAATGGTGGCCGTTTTTGCATTTTTTGGGTATATAGTCAAATCTATGCAATTTTTTTGAAAGGGAGAAGTGTTACAACATTGCATAATACACTGTATTAAGCAACTATTTAACACATCTAGCTTTTTAAAAAAAATCGTAAGATTCGGCAACACAATACAATCTAAAATGGCAGCCGTTTTGCATTTCTTGACTGTATAGCCGAATCTATCCATTTTGATATGCCAGTCACTGCATATATTATGCAACTTATAGGATATTGGTAGATTTCACATTTTCTGGTACACAGCAATAAAAAGTGTTGGTTCAGGCATGCAAATTTCAACACTAATAATAAAAAAAATTCTTAAATCTTAGTTTCAAAGAAATAATTTAATTGTGTGGAGATTTAGCCTTAAGGCGTAAGCACCAAACTGTACATACAGTCCAGTGAATTAGCTAAAATTTCGATGTTGTCTGGAACTAATTCAGAAGGAGATGAAACTTAGTAGATAAGTTCCGAATACCATTGTAAACTTTTTCCCCTAAGATTCCCCACCTTTCCCAATTGAGCTGCCACCGCCATCTTTGAAAATGGCAGCCGTTTTCTCATTTTTTGAGCGTATAGCCAAATCTATACATATTTTTTTTAAAGGAAGATGTGTTAGAAAGTTGCTTAACAGTGTAAGAAATCCATATTATATACCCTTGTCTATACGTACAATAATCAAGTCAATCTATTTGTAAGGTTGTGGTTCTAAGGTGGTCAAATTCGAAAACCAAAGGGAAATTCGGCTTAAACCTTTTTTCAGCAGCAAATACATGCACAGCATAAAAATTGCAAGATGTGACATTTTTCCAAATGCAAACTACGTTTTTTAAATTAAAAAAAGTGAAGATATGCGCATGCATCAGTGCAAGCCACATGGTCGTATTTTGCGAACAGTTGATCACATTTTGAGTTGTCAAAATTTAGCATTCTTCTGTGTGTAATTTACGGACGCCAAATAGTCACCACCTACATATATTACTTTTTACGATCAGTTGGTCGTATTTTGAGTAGTTCACATTTTGCAGCCACCCTTCAGAATTATTTGGGCCCTTTAAAAGACGTATTTTGTGAACAGTTGATCATATTTTGAGTTGGCAACATTTTGCGATCATCTGTGCGTAATTTACAGACTCAAGTAGCACAACCAAGAAGTCACTTTTTATGATGAGTTGATCGTAATTTGAGCAGTGCACATTTCGCAATCATCTGTAGCTCTTCAAAGACACAATTTTGTGACCAGTTGATCGCATTTCAAGTTGTCAACATTCTGCAGTCTTCTGTGCATATTTTACGGACTCCAATTGGAGGAACCACTGGTCACTTTTTGTGATCGGTTGGTTGTATTTTGAGTAGCTCACATTTTGCGGTTTTTTGCACGTATTATCAGTCCTTTAAGACTCATTTTATGAACAGTTGATCACACTTTGAGTTGTAAACAGTTTACAGTCAACTGTGCGTAATTTACGTACTACAAATTGAATTGTTGTAGTCGTTTTTTGTGATCAGTTAAACGCATTTCACTATGTTAACATTTTGCAAACTGGACGTAAAATATGAACAGTTTTGTTGCTTACTGAGCACATTTTGCGATCAGTTGTACTTCTTGAGTCCCATTTATAGTACATGTAAGAAATCTTGAAATAAAACGGTCAAATGTTATCAAGAAACGAGTAGTTTACGAGCAAAACGACTAGTATACGTACAGAAAAAGTACACAACATTTCAGTAAGGGTATTAGCTTCGACGTCCACTTGCACCATCTTCGCCTCCTGCACACTGGCGCTATTGCTGCCTACTTCAATTGGGAACCCTGCATAGAGTACCGGAACTGGCCCTTTGTTCTCCTTTTTCCAGTGGTTATCCTTCTGTATGTATACATTTTCTTTTTATAGAAAAACTAACAACACAAGAATAATCATACTAATGAATTACACAACCACCTGTACAAACGAACGCTGACAACTAGCATCATCTTCATCTGGCTACAGCCGAGCTACGCCTTCCACGTTTGTTTCTACCACCACTAGTATACTACCAACGTCCGTTTACTCCTTGCCAACGAACATCTGCCTTCCGCTCCTTCATCCACACTTAAACGGTCGCCATTCCTCCACTCTTAAGCAGTATGTGAACTCACTCCTATCTGGCCCCAGCTGCACCATCTCTCGACTATTCAATACTTGTGTCCTGGTTTTTCTGTGCGTCCGTCTACTCCGTCTATGGTCGCTGTTGCTTAAAGACATGCCAAAAAAAAGAGGGGCAGCTCGGTTATGGCTTCCAGCAGCTCCTACTCTTGCCCGAAGTCGAGTTTGCTCTATTGGCCCAGGACTTAATGAAATAACCCACTCGCATGACCATCACCTTGCCATCTTTACTTACAGATAAGGAATTCTACTGCCTTTTTTAGGCCAACTTAGCCTCAGTTCATTGTTGTTCTACCCTTTGTTCCCTCATCGTTCTCCTCACATAGTCATTTCCTTGCGACTCCAGCAGTGGTTTCTCCGCTTACAGCCATACCGACTAGTACCACTTCTGCTGCCTCCTTGTCGTTCATTTCTTGCACTGCCCCTGGCAACGATCGCCTGACTTCGTTCCCTGTTACGTCCGTAGGTATCTCTACCTCCAGCTGGGGATTCCTCATCCTGCGCTTTGGCGTGAATATTGCATATCTCCCAATGCCAGCCATTGGTCTCCTCTCCATGCAAAACTTCGTAGCCTGTATGAACTATTCCTAGTGGTTTTCGAACACAACCTTCGGCATGAATGCTTCCAATCTTCGTGTTCCTAATCGTTCGTCCTCAGCTTTTGCCTAAGAACAACCTCATCTTGACCCGCACTTAATTTATTAGTATCATCGGCCCTGCGACTATCCACAAAGAAATGCATCATTGCAAGACTATTACCTAGGAACATTGGGGACTGATAGAAGTTAATCAACGAAAATTCAAGCGCCGGTCGATTCAGATCCCATAAGCGAGCAAAGGATCGCCTACTCGGTGCTGCACAAAAGGCTGCCTCTGCAGGAACTGCTTCCTTCACGGCCACCACAAAAAAGATGAAAGTGACCACTCAGAAAAGTGTTCCGATATCAACAGGTTCGTCGTCTCTTGTCGTCCCCCAAGCGGACGACATCTGCACCCGCAAAGCCACCATCCAAAAGGCGTGCTAAGGCTTAGACGATATCCTAACCTTCCCAATGGTCGTCTCCTCCCAGGGTACCCTCGCCATCTTCCCTCTATGTCTCGCCAGAAACTGACGCGGACCATAGGTCTCCAAATGAAAAATCGCTTTTCTCGGCCTAAGATCACTTCTACGTCCCCTGTGAAACCTGTTGTGGTTCCAGTCACTCCAACTTCTGCAACTTTAATCTTAACCTCCGGTTGAGGAAATGCCGCATCATCCTATGCCTACAACCACTATTATGTGCGTCCAGCATTCATCCTCACAACCTGTGCTCTGTGTTTGTCCTCTGCGCCTAGTGCATCATTTTCTTCGACCGCTACGGTGCGTGCCATATTGCAAGAGTATCTTGTTCACGTGGATCTCAACATTGCTATGAGACACTCCGTACGAGTAACGCTGTCTTATCTGAGGCTGCTCGCCTTCGTTCTGGGACCACTGCTCTCGCATCAGAAGTATCTCACCTTCGCCAACGGGTCGTCTAGCAGAAGGCTAAACTGATTTTAACCCTAAGAGCACTAGAGCTGAAAATGTAGATCATGCTCCTTCAAGACTAAGGTTTTGCAGCATTTTTTTTTTGGGCGCGCATAGCTTTAGTTGAAAGTCAATAAAAAATTAACTAGACTAGCTAGGAAAATGTTCTTTACATGTTTTTGAAGCTAATGAATCAGGCTACATTTCTATGCTAATAAAAAGCACCCAAGTTGTTATTATTATGTGTAAATAAATTCTTGAAGTTGTCATTAGCATTGTTATGAAATAATTTTATGGTAGAAAATTGACTTTTGACACGATTTTCCTGCAGTGACGTAGCATTATTTATTTACAAAAACATAGCACATACTTTCACCTAACCAGGTTCAAAAGCACAAAAATAAAAAACTAATAGTTTTAAAGAAAAAAAAAATAAAATGTACGCTGCTGTATACAAAAAAAATTTACGGCATTGCAGGTAAGCCAACTCAAGCACAAGTAGCCTACACTTACTAACCCAGCTAGCTTAGTATAGGCCTAGTATAGGCCTAGGAAGCATTTTTTTTTTCTTTTGTGGGCCTCAAAACATACTACACGTGCCTACATTGCATGGTTTGCAAAAATATGAAGAACGTTTACGCTTTTTTGCATTCAAACTGGAACAAACAACACAGTTCATCTCTTTTTGCCTATTTTGTGTCTTTGACAGTTTCTCCAATTTACACTCTGCATGTGTTCTTTCTTGGTTCTGTGCCTCATGTTCAGTATGCCCAGCAATCAAGCCAGCAATAATGCTTTTCATATACTTTTCTCTTGATAGAGGTTTGTACTCTTTCGCATCAAAACCAGGGTCATTTGCATTCATTTCCATTCTTTTTTTAAGTGTGCTGCAGTACACAATGTATGAATTTGACAGAAGGCGTTGCAAAATGTTGAAAAACACCTTTCTGTACCATTTGTACGACCGTCTTTCATCTTCGTAAGTGTAGAGTTTTTGGTCGGCCAAGTCAACACCGCCCATGTTTCTGTTGTACGTATCGACGGTTTCTGGAACCGTAATGTTTTTTCCATGCCGAGTTACTCCTATGCCCGTTGCAATGTTGTTTGTAGACAGCAGCAGCACTGTTTTTTTCTGCGATTTTTTTTCACGAATTGCTGAACACATTTTATTAGAACGCTGATGTAAAAAGGTCTCTGGTTGGAGTTTAGCTTTCAGTATGTCTTCGGGAATATTTTTTCTGTTACGTCTAAGAGTACCAATCAAGTACGTGGATTTTATAAACAAATCTTTAGCTAGTTGTACAGACGTATAGAAGTTATCGACAACAAGAATGTATCCCTTGTTCATAAAACTGTTCATCAAATCAAACACCACATCGTAACTTTGTCCAAAAGCACTAGTGACAATGCATAAATTCCCTTTCCCTGCATAAATTCGTGGGGTGCAAATGTAACCAGAGGCACTCTCACACAAAACCCACAATTTTATGCCCCACCTGTGATGTTTTTTGTTTGGCATGTATTGTATGAGATTAGTCCTATTTCTTAGGCCTACCAGACTCTCATCAATACTCAAAAAACGCTTGGGTAGAAAATATTTCATGAATACGACATTTGCGTGATCGAGAATAGGCCTAATTTTATAAAGCCTGTCAAAATTAGGATCCCCACATGCAGGAGCAACAGAATTGTAGGTGAAATAAAAACATCAAAATAAAAAGGAATTTAGCCCTTGCTATTACATCGGAAAATCCTGGCGTTCTTTGTAAAAAATCGACTTGATTCCAATAATCGGATAAGCGGGGTTTCCACACTAGGCATGTATTGAGTAAAAGGCCTAAAAGCACTCGCAATCGCTTCACTGACATTTTTCCGGTATTTGTAAACCATGCATACAAACGTTCAAATGTTTTTGATCGCTTACTGGGATCGGCTGCCAATAGATTTTCGTAAGCCAAATGCAGTTGATCACAGTACCTGTTGGATTTGTAGCGGTGCTCACAGGTCCTTGAGGTACCTACTGTTCTGCACCGACATCTGGTGTGGTCTCGGGAAAGTTAGAAGTACTTCGGGTGGCCGTTTTTACTTTTGCGCAGTTTAAACAAGCATGGCAGTCACTACTGCGCGGTTAGGAACAGAGCGTCTATGTCCTATCTGAAGATTTAGTACTATCTAATCGTTTTTGGTTCACTGCCACCAGGTGGGTGGTTTAATTGCTAACCTTAGGCTTTAAATAAAGAGTTGTTTTTAGTTAAAACACTAGCAAATTAAATCTCTCTAGAAGCAACTGAGTTTAAAACTCTACGTTTTAATAAACGGGGGAATGAAACACAATTTACATTGGCAACTATACTACAAAATAGCTTTGAATAAAAAGCACTCAAGTAATTTTTTCATACAAAAAATTATCGGCAACGAATTTAAAAGTAAAATTCACACTTACAATTTCGATTAGAGAATGTTCTTTGGTGTTACCTAAACACCTCTAAGTTAGAAAGAGTACCTTACAATTTCAAGCTTAGTCTAATTTAAGATTATGTTTCAAGGCATCTTGCACAAGATCAAATCTACTTATTCACATTGAGTCAAACTAGCAATAATCAGCGCCCTACCATCGAAGTCTGTGCTTCTGTAATTATGCTACAGGACCTTGGTGATCTCAGAATAAATGCTTGATTACATGTTGTAAAACAAACAGAAAGAAAGCCGGTTTTTAGAAAGGGGACCTTAAACCCTTAAGTTATGGGAGTGGACACCAGAAAATGCCGATGGTTTAACTACCCATAATTGCGAAACCCAAGTCAAATGTTAAGTTTAAATCTTTAAGTTATGTTTTAGAATAAAGTCCGAAAAAACAAACTAAAGTTAAAACTAGTTTTCTAAACTTCTAACCTTGCCCGACATGGCAACACTCGGACTGGGGACATCTCTGCTCCGACCGCCGTAGTAACGTCGGACTTGGAGTTGAGCCAATGCTGCAGATGCAGTTTCCCAGGTCTGTTTTATACCTGCTGCCTGCCTGCAGGCAGGAGGGAAAGCGCAGACCTGCAGGAGAGCGACGGAGGGGGGGAGCGGGGTAGAGGGATCGCCCTGGAGGAGGGAAGTCTGACTCTGGCCGACCTGGCTGTCACTACCGGAAGGAGACATGGCAGCGCGGACGGGCAGGGTAGCTTTGCACTCTGAGTGGAGGGGAAAGTAAATACTGAGTTCTGGTTGGACGGGAATTGAAGGAGCATGGATGGCAAAGCAAATTGCCGACTTTGGGTGCTTTTGGAGGCCTTAGCTTGGAAAGTGCATTGAGTTAAACTCATCACAACGTGAAAAATAGGCCTATATATATTTTTATGAAACTACAATGTTATGCATTGCAACTATTGAAGGAAGGGGGGGGGGGTTGTAGCGATTTTTTTTTTAGATAGGGATTCTTGCGGTGCTGAATTGGCAACAATGGGAGTGTCCCTCCAGGATTCACTTTTGGCTGGTGGATTTTTGCTGTTATGAGTTGTAAGCTTTTTCTAATTTAAAATTATTAAAATAAAATGGGGAGGGAAAACAAAAAAACTTGTGTGCTAATTTTTGATTGTAGTGCACTATTGAGTTGCTTTAATTGTGTTCGTAGCTAGTATTTAGTTTTCTACAGTCTTGATAGTTGGCGATCGTAGCTAGAGGCATGGCTGGCGTTGGTTGGCTGGCTGGCTGGCTGGCTGGCGTCTGGTGCACATGATGTCGTTCGTTTTCAAGCGTCCGTTTTAAAAAACACTTGGTGATCGGCCTTTGGTTTGCATGGACGTCAATTATGAAGTCAGTAAGGTTCGTTTGTGCTGGCTAAAGATTCCTTCGACATGACACCTTCCTGAGAGGGCATTGTTCTATCCGTTCCGTCGAGTTGGTCGTTGCAGAGCTGTTCCTGGGACGATGTCAGTGGGAAGCTGACAACATGACTCTAAGTATCGGCATGGACATTTGTCGTCGTTGGTTCTTCAGTTGGCCGCCCTTTTCGTAGCAAAAAAGATGGTCGTATGGTGGAAGTGCAAGATGCTCGAATGCTGTTCATGGTGGAGGTGAAAGATGACGTTTGCCGGCAAACACTTCATTCATAGGAAACCTTGAGTAGTATCAGAATTGTGTAGAAAGGGAAACTGTATCATTCAAATTTTGCGTAAACCATTTGGGCCCACGTTCTTCGGGAAGCTTCGGCGTGTTTTGGTTGTTACCCAAACAAGGGTTTGGAGGGAAAAGGGAAATAAAAAACCAATTGGTATTGACATTTCAAAAAGAAGAAATTAAAAGAACGTATACGCTATGCTGACATTTCAAAGGAAGAAAATAAAAAAAAAAACGAATAACGCTATGCCATGCCTAACCTTTCGCCTAGTTAGGGTCATTAGGGTATATTTTGTTTGTGTGTGTTATTTTGCTTAATTTGCAGACTCGACTTAAACTTTGGGAGGAGAATTAATTTCGACCGCCCGTATGTGGAAATAATGCGGTTTGCAGTTTACATTTTTAATGCTGTTGCATTTTTGATAAAACAAACTAAACTACGGTGGTAGCCTAACTTGTTGGGTCTTGGGCATTTTATCTGTAGTTACAACGGAACCAGTAATTTGAAGTGTAGAATTTATTAAGTGGGGAGTTTGGCTCCCTTGCAGCTTTTTGGTGATAATTTGTGCATACAAATTGGGGTTGACTGGTTTTGACCTGTAGACATTTTTACCGATGATGTAAGAATTGCTGGTTGGTAGCCTAAGCTGAAACCTTTTTCTCGGTTGAGTCTGGTGTTGTTAAATGTGTTACGTTGAAGTGAATATTTTTAGGCTGGCCAAATATTTTTCTATTTCTTGGTGCCAAGTACTCTCCGTAGGAGAATGCTAGCGGTGTACCATGACTCAGTTTTAGGAGGTCATCTGGGTGTCTCCAAAACACTCAAGAAACTGCAGCAATGTTATACTTGGCAAGGTATGTCAAGAGACATGGCGAGTTACATTCGACACTGCCACAAGTGCCAGTTGTGTAAGGGAGAAAACAAACTCCCCAAGGGTTTAATGGGTGGTTTAAAAACTCTCCATCAACCTTGGGACACCGTTTGTATAGACCTGGCAGGTCCCTTCCCTCGCAGCAAGAGGGGAAATGTTTATCTGTTGGTTGTGACCGACTGTTTAACCAAGTGGCCGGAGTTGTTCCCGCTCAGGAATGCTGCAGCTTTGTCAGTTGCTAAGATACTTGTGTCCGAGGTATTCTCTCGCTTTGGTCCACCGAAGTTACTCTTGTCTGACAACGGCCGTCAGTTTGTTTCGAGAGTGATGAAATGGATTTGCTGGCTCTATGGTGTTCGACAGGTCCACACGTCGTTTTACCATCCTCAGCCTAATTTGGCCGAGAGAGTTATAAAGACGGTCAAGGGCATGATTGTCTCTACCATTGAGGAAACTCATCGTGACTGGGACTTGTATATCCCGCATCTGGCTATGGCATTGAGATCCGCAACCAGTGAAAGCACTGGTCACACGCCCTCCTTTCTGATGCTCGGGCGTGAATTAAGGTTACCTATGGAGCCAGTCTTAGGACAGGTTGCCACAGTGGCGAAAGGTTCCGAAGAAATTTGGGCTGTGGAAATGGCTCGCCGTACTAGGGCAGCTGTTGAAAGGGCTCATCTGTTGATGCGCTCCTCACATGCCAACAATAAAGAGGCTTATGATGCCTGTCACAGAGATGTAATCTTCCAAGAGGGTGACTTGGTGTTAAAAAGAAGTCATCTTCAGTCCAGTATGCCTAAGGGCATCATGGCAAAGCTGGCTCCAATCTGGCAGGGCCCGTATACTGTGAGTGAAGTTCGGTCACCATTAACGTACAAATTACGTGATCATGGGCGTGGCAAGGAAATGATAGGGACCTGTCATGTGTCAGAGTTAAAGGGTTATCATGTCTCTCAGGAGCAGAATGCTCAGCTTCCAGTGATGGAAGCCCCTAAGAAGGTTGCAATGTCGCCTGTTCTGGTGGATGGCTTACAAGGAGCCCGAGGAAAATTTCCCAGGAAGGTGGAGCAGACATTGGAGTCGGAGGAGGAGATGGATCTCCCACTTAAGAGGAACTTGCGCGCTAGGGCAAAGACCCAAAATAAACTCCGCCAAGCTGTTGTAGATTTGTTAGGATTGGGGATTCGAAGTGGGGGCACTTCGCTTGGGGTGGGGGAGAATTTGTAGCGATTTTTTAGTTGGGGATTCTTACGGTGCCGAATTGGCAACAATGGGAGTGTCCCTCCAGGATCCACTTTTGGCTGGTGGATTTTTGCTGTTATGAGTTGTAAGCATTTTCTAATTTAAAATTATTAAAATAAAATGGGGAGGGAAAACAAAAAAACTTGTGTGCCAATTTTTGATTGTAGTGCACTATTGAATTGCTTTAATTGTGTTCGTACCTAGTATTCAGTTTTCTACAGTCTTGATAGGTGGCGATCGTAGCTAGAGGCATGGCTGGCGTTGGTTGGCTGGCTGGCGTCTGGTGCACGTGATGTCGTTGTTCGTTTTCAAGCATCCGTTTTAAAAAACACTTGGTGATCGGTCTTTGGCTTGCATGGCCATCAATTATGAAGTCAGTAAGGTTCGTTTATGCTGGCTAAAGATTCCTTCGACATGACACCTTCCTGAGAGGGCATTGTTCTATCCTTTCCGTCGAGTTGGTTGTTGCAGAGCTGTACCTGGGACGATTTCCGTGGTCAGCAGGAAGCTGACAATATGACCCCAAGTATCGGCAATGTAACGGCGGATGCTACGACAGCTTAGGTGCTTGTAACGCCCCCGGTTTCCCTGGTGTACGTGGAGTTTCAGCTTGAGGTTATACGGTGTTTACTACTTTTTTCGTTCATTAACACAGCATGGGCAACTGTCCCAGCATGGGGGATGGAGCGCCGGTCCTAATTAAAGGGGCCTAACCTTAAACTGTCGGTATCGCTGCCACCAACGGTGGATTTAACTGTTTAACTAGCTAAAATTAAAGATGTGCTACGTATTTATATTTTACACTGAAAGACAATTAATCAATCTAGCAAACGACTGAAGCTTAAAACTCCTGGTTTTATTTTAGCAACAGAGAATGAAAAAGACACTTTACATTATAGTTTGCTTCGGTGAAGCTTTTGAATTAAATCAATTAAAAGCAGCAAGTTTGAATATACCTTAGTACATCGCAAATTCAGACAAACAACGCTTGTTTGA
Organism: Lithobius niger; assembly: GCA_023313725.1. Lineage (NCBI taxonomy): Eukaryota > Metazoa > Arthropoda > Chilopoda > Lithobiomorpha > Lithobiidae > Lithobius > Lithobius niger. The sequence goes on from JAHWFP010203828.1 coordinate 57,346, forward strand.
ATAAAAGTTTTAAATTTTCACAATAGAAAAAGAAATATTAGGTGCTCCCGGAGACCCCCACAAGACTTAACAGCCGCAACTGATAAAAGTCAAAATGACAGTATGTTTCTACATGATCCACCGTCCACAGTAATGTTTCTAAGTTTTCCAAGTACAAAAGATCAACCTCCCTTAGTTCCCTCAGAAACTGTTCTAAGAAGTAAAAAGCCCGGCAATTTTACACTTAGGCATCAGTGTGTTTCAATGTGACTTCCACAAAGATCAAACCGTCAAGTAGTTTAAATTAAAAATCCATTTAAAATAAACTGGAAAAGTTGGTTTTTAGTAAGAGAACCACTCTGACGTTATGGGGAGAGAGCACCTAAGATGCCGCTACAGGCGTCTCCACCATAATTTCAACAAGCTAGAGAGTTTAAGTTTTTAAACTAAAATTTAGAATATGGGGGTCCTAAACTGAACTTTCAAAAGCTAAACTATAACATACGAACCACTACCATTGTGCTCGGCATGGCATTCTCCGGACATGGCGTCTCCACTCCCGACTGGCGTGACCCTTCTCTAGCTTGAGATCTGTGAGCTGTGCTAACGATTGATTCTGGGGCTGGGGTTTTATACTCATTACCGGAAGTTCGCGCGGACGTGCAGGAGAGCTCCGTGGTCTGGTTGGCTGAGGGTCTCGAGAACAATAGAAAGTGGGAGAAGTCGGATGAACAAAGGAACTGGGTGCAAAGCCGTTTGAAGGAGTAGGGATGGAAAAGACAGGCCTGTTTTGAGTTTTACTCAATTGAACTTTGGGAAATAGGCCTTTATTTTGAATTATTGGCTACGGAATTCATATTTACATGATTACAACGTGAATTGGCTCTGGTTAAAGCTTAGTACTTGGGCTTTGGGTAATGCAGAAAGCATTACTATTAAATTAAACAAGCTTTAACGGTAAACTGCAGTGTTATACACCACAACTAGATTTGGCTGGGGAGGGGGGCAAAATTGAGGAGTCGAAGTTTTTGCACAGTTTGACTTTCGGAATTGTTTGGAACAGATCTTTTTAAGAATTCTTTTAAGAGTTTAATGGTAGATCAAGCTATTTGTAGCAGTCGGTATGTCTCAGTCAAGGCAGAGGAGAACTAAAACAAACATATATACACTGAAAATTCGTGTCCGGTAGAATACCAGGTCGTAGTACGTTTGGACACATAATAGCGTTTCTGGGGGTAAAAGAATATAATAAAAGTATAAATGTGGTTAAATAAACTAGCTTAGTTGGATGCTATAACGCATTAAGTAACTGGGACGTTTAACGTTTAAAAGTTTAAAGTTAAAATTGATCGTTGTGGAAATTTTTGATAAGGATTGCGGCCGACAAACACAATAAAAAATATCACACTTCTTCCCTATAAAACAGGTTCTTCCCTATAAAACAGGTTCTCAAGAACCTCGGGAAGTTTTCCCTTATGTTTTCACATAAAATAAAATTCATTCATTCATTGTTGTCTGTACAAATCCTCGAGGTGCAGTACCTTCGCGGAGGAAGTTCCTCCTAAAATGCACTAAGCTAGTGTGTTTGGGCTTTTTGTCCTAAAAGGAAAGGGATAAAATAAAAATACACAAGTAAAGAGTTCAATAATGGCTGCCATGATGAAGGTGCGCTGTGGTGGGTTTGAGGTGATCTTCAAACGTAGTTTAAAGGTTCTTCTGGATGGAAAGTCCGGATTTGGGCTTCCCCAAGAGGCTCGTATTTGGACAGGCTATTGATGTTGAAAATTTGGGCCGATTTGGTCCATTATTGTAAAAACGGCGAGATTTGCCTAGGCGAGGCATTTGGGTGCAAAGAAAATAAAATTTCAAATTTTTTGAAAAACAAGCATTTTTCGGCGGCGCTCGTTTACAGCATGGACATTTGTCGTCGTTGGTTCTTCAGTTGGCCGGCCTTTTCGTAGCAAAAAGATGGTCGTATGCTGTATGGTGGAAGTGCAAGATGCTTGAATGCTGTTCATGGTGGAGGTGAAAGATGACGTTTGCCGGCAAACACTTCATTTATAGGAAACCGTGAGTAGTATCAGAATTGTGTAGAAAGGGAGACTGTATCATTCAAATTTTGCGTAAACCATTTGGGCCCACGTTCTTCGGGAAGCTTCGGCGTGTTTTGGTTGTTACCCAAACAAGGGTTTGGAGGGAAAAGGGAAATAAAAAACCAATTGGTATTGACATTTCAAAAAGAAGAAATTAAAAGAACGATTACGCTATGTGCCGTGTATGAGAATA
>JAHWFP010203828.1:61503-88615 GCA_023313725.1 Lithobius niger
GAGGTTGAAAAATAGGCCTAGCGCTTTTTGGCGCTAAGGAAAAAAAAAGGTGTCCCCGAGTTGTTGATGGTTGGTGTCGGGTGTCCTAACCAATCGACAGGAAATTTAGGCCTCATGCCTTTACAGATTCAAGCAGTAGTTCAGGTGCAAGTAATGTTTCCAAGATGTATTGTATTACGGTTAACTGTTAAAAACAAAAAAATGGACCATTACATGTCAGTTAAATGGTATTTCTTCAACTTTTGAAGTTGACACAGGGTGCGATGCAACAATAATCCCTGTTTCATGGTATCGTAAATATTTTAAGAATGTACAATTAGAAGCAACTCCCATTACTTTGAAATCATGGTTGGGAGAGATAGCTAAACCATTGGGTGTAGTGTATTTAACCGTTAAATTTGCTAAACAAACTGAATGTCTTGTGTGCTGTTGTAGCACCTGGCAACCAGCCTGCGCTATTTGGCAAGGGTTGGATTTCAAAGTTTAAACTCGATTTGAGTCAGTTTTATGACGTAGATAGTGTACATGATAAATTGTTTATCGGCCGGGTCTCTGACGAAGAAATATTTGATGGTTTCCCTGAACTGCTTAAAGAGGGCTTGGGAACCTTCAAGGATTTTAAGGCGGAGATTCGGTTGAGGCATGATGCAAAACCGAAATTCATGAAGGCTAGACCTGTTCCCCTAGCTATGAGAGATAAAGTTGAAAATGAAATAAACAATTTAGTACGAGAAGGTATTCTTAAACCAGTTGACTGTAGCGCCTGGGCTACTCCGGTGGTGTTAGTTTTCAAGCCAAATGGTGACGTCCGGATAGTAGGCGACTACTCCATCACTGTCAACCCGGAGATTGTTGTGGAATACTTTCCTGTACCTCGAGCAGAGGACCTCTTTAGTGAGCTAGCTGGTTATGACACGTTCTCACTGATAGATCTTTCTGATGCATTTTTGCAAATGGAATTGGAGGAAAGTTCAAAGTCGATCTTGACTATCAATACCTGTAGAGGTTTGTACGAGTGGCAATGTGCCCCTCTGGGGCTTGCAAGCTCCCCGGGTATTTTCCAGAAAAGGATGGAAGCCGTCCTGAAAGACGTGCCAATAGCTAGACCTTTTTACGACGACATATTAGTCGCTGGAAAGGGAGCTCAACATGATATCAACTTAGCGAAAGCCCTAACTGCATTACAAGATGCAGGAGTCAGAGTGAAACGGTCAAAATGCAAGCTAAACAGGTCTGAATTAAAATACCTTGGTTTCATTATAAATAAAGACGGAATGCAGAATTTGCCTGAAGTGCTGGATGCGATTAAAAGGGCACCAAATCCTACTAACCCTTCTGAGCTTAAATCATTCTTAGGTTTTGTGAACCAGTATTCAAAATTTGTCCCTCATTTGGCATCGATTTGGCATCTGGCTCCTTTGAACAAACTTCATAGCCCTAAGCAAGAATGGGTTTGGACATCAGAACACACCAAAATAGTTGAAAAAGCTAAGCAAGGTTTTCTTGATTCGAATGTATTGGTCCATTATGACCCTAAGCTCCCACTAAAGCTGATTTGTGATGCATCACCAAAGGGTGTAGGAGGCGTGCTTATGCATGTGTTTCTCAACGGGGAAGACCGACCAATCGCTTTTGCGTCAAGAAGTTTAAGCAAGGCCGAGGTGGGCTATGCCCAGTTTGATGAGAAGCCCTTGCTGTAGTATTTGGTGTTAAACGCTTTCACCAATATCTCTATGGTCAGCGATTTGTACTCCAGACGGATCATAAAGCATTGAAATGGATATTTGGTTCAAAGGTAGGAATTCCGGTAATGGCTGCGTCACGAGTGCAGCGATGGCCACTATTTTTGAATGCGTATACTTTCGATATACAACATTTACCTGGAAAGTTAAACTTAACAGCTGACAGCTTATCTCGTATGCCTTTGGAGTATGAAGCGCTGCCTAGTGAGGTTGATCCGGTTACTGTAATGCATGTGGGTCAAGTTACGTCACTCCCAGTTCTTAGCAGCAATTTAGAAAAGCAAACTCTTAAAGATCCAGTTTTGGCTAAAGTTTTCAAACATACTCAAAATGGTTGGCCTGCTAAGGTTGTGACTGACGACTTGAAGCCTTACTTCCAACGCCAAAATGAAGTTTCCTTAGAACATAAAACACTTTTCTGGGGTCACCGAGTGATAATCCCGAGTGCACTCCGTGAACCTGTGTTAAAGGAGCTTCACGTAGGGCACTGCGGTATTGTGCGTATAAAGGCGTTGGCTCGTAGTAAGGTTTGGTGGCCAGGGAATGATAGGGACTTAGAACTGTTGGTGAAATCTTGTGTGCCTGGCCAACGTACAAAAGAAACCGGTGTAGTTGCTAAAAAGCATGCTTGGGATAGAATTCACGTTGATTTTGCTGGGCCCATTGATGGAAAAATGTTCCTAGTAGTAATAGACGCGTACTCTAAGTTTCCGTTTATTTACGCTATGAAAAAGACAACATCTGCAAAGATTATCAAAAAGTTCCGAGAGCTGTACGCCATGTTTGGATTCGTAAATCTACTGGTGAGCGGTAATGGCCCGCAATTTACAAGTGAGGAATTCGAAAGCTACCTGAGTGAGTGCGGAATTCGCCACATAACTTCAGCGCCGTATTTCCCTGCCACAAATGGGCAGGCAGAAGTGATTGTGAAAAGCTTTAAACGCAGCTACAAAGCTGAGCGTGCTTCCGGGGTGTCTAGTGAAATTGCCTTATTAAACTATCTTCGGTCTGCCCGCTCGATAAAACACGCTTACAAATGAAACACTAAGCAAGTTATTTCTCAACCGTGAAATGAAAATTCCTGTGGATTTGCTTTTTCCCATCTCTAGGCAACGTATTCTCGCCAACAGAGAAATCAGTTAAAACCGTCACTAAATGCAAAAGCCTCATTTTTTGAGTCCGGCCAAAGCGTATGGACTCGGGATTTCAGGCGAGATAAAAAGCCCTGGACTCTTGGATATATCAGTTCTCATCAGGGAAATTTGCAGTATGAGGTTGTCACAAATGATGGTTTTATGTGGCGACGTCATGCGAATTAGATTCGCCCTGCTGTTTCACCAGGTTTTCCGGAGTGTGAGGATAAAACTGATGTTTCTAATAGTGCTTCTGCATTTACAGATTGTTCAGAACCGCCAGTTTTGGAGAAGCCAATCTCAGAATTTCCTGTGAGGGAGGAATCGGATTTGCCCCCACAATTGGGTATTCCGTACTCTCCCTAAGCCCGTCGTATGTCCGGTATCGTGAGTACTAGTCGTAAGAGTGTTACAAAACCTACTGTTGATGTTTGTGCGCCACTAAGTTCACCCATACCTGCGAGACAGACGATACGTCCGAAAGGGCCACCTGTGGTACCTAAACTTTCCGGGGCCTCGATGTTGGAAGGTGCTCCGTGGCGTTCTACAAGAGAACGAAAGGCGCCCATACGCCTAGATCTTTAAATACACCATTCGATTACTGGTTTAGTGGTTGGCCACCATATTTATTGTTTGAATTTTGTATGTTTTCACGTTAGCGTCCTGAGTTGATTGGGTATTTAAGTAGAAATTTAATTTCTAATATCTTGTGAATTTGTCTTTGACATCCAAGATTAATTTCGGAAATAATTTTAACAGTTTAATATAACAACTAAGCAATTTTGAACCTAAGAAATCGTGGCATTAATTATTACAAGGTTCAAAATTATTTATAAGGGGAGAGAGTGCTGTGTATGAGAATATATATATATTTGTACATAGTGATATTGTAAATAACAACTGTATTTAAGATGCGCTAAGCATTGAGAGTATACTATACTTATGTGGTTAACGTAGCACGTGTTTCCTCCCTTGTCAATAAAGGGTTTGGCCGCAATGGCCAGCCGCCAATCAACCGAACTAAGTTGTTCAGTGTGGACTTTCTTTCCCAGCCTCTTAAAGGCTGAAGCAATGTCATTCTAAACATTGCACTATGCTGACATTTCAAAGGAAGAAAATAAAAAAAAACGAATAACGCTATGCCATGCCTAACCTTTCGCCTAGTTAGGGTCATTAGGGTATATTTTGTTTGTGTGTGTTATTTTGCTTAATTTGCAGACTCGACTTAAACTTTGGGAGGAGAATTAATTTCGACCACCCGTATGTGGAAATAATGCGGTTTGCAGTTTACATTTTTAATGCTGTTGCATTTTTGATAAAACAAACTAAACTACTGTGGTAGCCTAACTTGTTGGGTCTTCGGCATTTTATCTGTAGTTACAACGGAACCAGTAATTTGAAGTGTAGAATTTATTAAGTGGGGAGTTTGGCTCCCTTGCAGCTTTTTGGTAATAATTTGTGCATACAAATTGGGGTTGACTGGTTTTGACCTGTAGACATTTTTACCGATGATGTAAGAATTGCTGGTTGGTAGCCTAAGCTGAAACCTTTTTCTCGGTTGAGTCCGGTGTTGTTAAATGTGTTACGTTGAAGTGAATATTTTTAGGCTGGCCTAATATTTTTCTTTTTCTTGGTGATGAATTTAAGTTATGAATGTAATTTAGTGATATACGGTTAGTTAATAAGTTAATTGTTAAAGTTTTGGGAAAAGTTCATTAGACAACACTAGTACTAAAAGTGTATTGACCCATTTGGGTTTTTTGGAACAAGGAAAGAATAAAAGGGTATTTTGTTGTTAAATCTTACGTTTACTTCTTGCATCTGGGTGAACTGCACACGGGGCCTTAAGGTGGGATTTAAATGAAGCAACTCACCTTGGGCAGGGGGTTGTTGAGGGGGACACAGGGTTGTAACTTTCAATTCCAATATTATTACGCTTCAGGGGGACGAAGTGTTTAGCTCAATTCTTTTAAATAAACGTGATTTTTAATAGTAGGAATGTTACTATGGACGGAGCCCTGTAAAAAAAAAAAACAAGATAAACACTTTTGGAAAAATTGTCCGGTAAAATTCGAAGGAAAGTGTTGCTGAGTTCAGTAGTGTTCAGAGACCCACTTTTTGCTAAACTGTTGCCCAATTAAACTAAATAAAAGGTTAAATATACCAGCTTATTTTCTGAATGCTATAACGCATGAAAATTGGTGAAACATTATTGCAGCCGCTAATAATAAAAATTACAGTCGAAGTTTTCATAAATAACTTGGCCTTCGCTAAAATAAAAACATCAAGTGTTGGGTTTTCAAATACATATATGTGAGGATAAATTCCTCCTAAACAACACTAAGCTGGTTGGCTTTATACCTGCTAAAGAAATAAAGTAATTACAATTTTTTATACAAGGTGTTGAAAATGGCGATTGAAGATGTGCGTGCGGCGCCGGTCATTTTGGTGACTTTTTCAAAATGATGTAGAAAATTATTGGAGTGGAAATTTAATGTTCTGTTTTCGCAGAAGTCTTGAGAATGTTCAGGTCTATTAAGGGCCGCAAATTTCGAACGTTTTGGTCCATTTTTCTTGAAGATATGGTGTTTTGAAGACTGAGGTCTGGATAGGCCTAATGAGCGCTAGCGAGCGCTAATGAAAAAAGGTTTTTGATCTTTTGAGCAGAGGTCTCCTCTCAAATCTGTTGGTGAAGACTTGCTTCTTTACAGATTCAACACAAATCATGTCCATCAAATCCACAGTAAAAAAAAGCAAAAAGAAATCCAACGGTTTTACACATCGTCTTGGAACATTTTCGGGTCCAGGAATCGACGTAAATTTGTGATCTTTGGATCGTTTGGCTTCAGTTTCGTTATCAACAGTCTCCTACTATCGGGTTTAGGCCTATTGCGTGGCGGACGATCGTCAGCGTCACTTTCGCTCGCACTTTCTTCACTGTCGGCCCCGGATTCAATGGATTCCTCATTACTAAAATCATCTTGCGACGATAAAATTAAATCTTCAACATTATTTCTTCTTTCGAATCCTTCAAAATCAATGGATTCATCTTCCGAATCGCCAAATAAATCGGAAAACGTTGAGTTAGAAGGCTGATTCGAACCGCAGCTGGCGTCCGCCATTTTGGAAATCGCGAAGCAAACAAGCATCCCAACGCGTGATGCAAGGTCCGCTGTGATTGGCTGCCAGAGACGATGTCTACGTCTGAGAACCAATCGGAAGGCGGGAATGGAAAAAGGACATTCCAAGCTCTCTAACAAGCTCTTACATGATTGGCTAGCTCCAATATGTTTTATTTTAGACACGTTTAAAGTTTGAGGCCGATACTTCGGCTCTTAGTGCTGTACGCACGTGATCGCGAGAGCCGAACATTCGGCCGATAGTACTCTTAGGGTTAATCATCTCCAAAATTTTAATCACCTACTGTCACCATTGCCAGCACGCCCGCCTTGGCACCTCCAGCATTGGTCGCTCTCGAAGACTCGCACTCCATGCGGTCATACGCTCCCTATAACTCAATGGTTGCTCAGTTCCTCACCAACCTCGAGATCCTTGCCATGCGATGAAAACAACTATCTAGCTTCTCCACGTGCTACGACCTCCCACGAATTGCCTGTACCCATTAGAATTGCCGTACATCAATCGGACACTTCCCCTTCTAAGGCTAACCCTTCACCCTCTACTACTGCAACGACCGTGGCCCGGCATCCGTCGATCGTCTGCCATCCTGGGTCTCAGCATCTGCCGCCCCTTCGTTTTAAAGCCTGAGTGCGTACTTAGTTTGGCAATTCGACGACGCTTCACGATTCGTTTGTGTTTTTCCTGGGATTTCGCACTATTCCGACCATGCTACAAGTCGGCTACCACATACTTCATGTTGGGCACAGGCCAAAGGTGTCGCTTTAGGTTCCGCGCACAGTAATAATTCCGTCATTCATTCGCAGCCTCCTCTCCACTCTTCAACGCTGGGGAGCCAGATCCACGCTTCCCTCTTTCGTTCACTACTATGAACTTGTATCTACCAAATATAACCCTGGTCTCCTTCGACCTTGTCACTCGTTTCCTGTTTTCCGTCAAAATCACCACGACCGCTCTGATTGAACAACAGATGAACTTTACTGACTGCTATTTCATAGAAAATCTTCAATCTACAGTTTCCGTTCATCTCACGATTTTCGCTCCGTGTTCCACCCTTCGTTCCTACCGAGCCTGTTTTCATGGACATGCACCCAGGGTTCTCTTTGTCCTTCCTTGTATCCGATCCATGGATCCGGCTTTTCAGAACTTTGTGTATGAACTTCGTCTTTCAGCCATCTTGTGACTCCCTAATTCTGCTGACATTACTCCCCACTATGGACAGGACTCAAAATTAGCACTACATTGGGTCAGTTAAGATTTGCAGAAGCATAGTACTTCATGGAGCGCACATCCCATTTCTAATGTGATATTCCGATGGGGATGATTTGATCTTTTGGGTGTTCCCTTTTGAAACAAAACTCTAAAACCAGGTCTACTATTATAAGTCAGCCGAGGCTGTTTGTAATTTAAAGGGCTCTTTTGCGAAATCCCCGTTGCCTACAATCACTGTTTCTATTTGAAATTGTTTTGAACAAAACTCAGTTCACGTGTACGAATTTTAATGTAAATTCACGTAAATGTTTTAAAACTAAAAACTAAGTTGTAAATTGGTATTACAAATGTAAAGTGTCACCTTTAACACGTTTGTTTAAAATAAAAACCAGGAGTTTTAAATGCCAGTTGGTTTACTAGTTCGATGTTTGCTGGAAGTTAGTATTTAAGACAATTCTCTTCAAATTTAACTTAGCTAGCCTTTTCCCACCTTGGTGGCAGCGTTACTCGCTATTTAATCACTAGTTAGGTCTTAGATTAGGACTTCAATGCTCCATTCCCTACATCGGGACAGTAGCAGTTGTGCTGTTCGAAGGTAAAAGTAAGCAAAAGCAACGCAGAGTGATAAATAGTACGATCCAATTACACCAGGCGACCGGCGATGTTACAAGCACCTACTCCGTCGTAGCATCCGCAGTTACAAATGGTGGCAGCGGTGGGATGAACAGGTACTATTCCGACAAGCGGTTCTCCCCTCCCATGCTACTATGCCATTTGTGTTGAACCATTCTTCAACAAGATGTCCGTGACTCCAACAATACAGTCACAGAAGTAGACGTCCTCATTGCCGTTTATATCAGCACTGACGATAACAGTGCAAACCATCAGCTCCAGCAACAAAGCCAGTTCCGGAGCTGGGAAGCAAGAATAGGAGCCCCCCCCCCGACTTGGAAGTCAACATGCCGTGGACCGACAGCTGTGAGAAGGATTTGGCCGACAACAGGACACAAAGCTCCGTAGCAGTATTCAGTGGACCTTGGACAACGCCAACCATCGTTCCAGTGGAGTAGACCTCAACTAGAGACAATCTACCGTAAATGGGTGCAAGCCTATTCATTCGTCAGGTGGGAAGATTGGACTTGACTGACCGCACAGTGATTGTGTACGGGGTAAGTGTGCATAGGATATGCTTAAGGCCGCCAAGCCGAGTGTTAAAGTTAAGAGCCTTTTAGGTATTTTAATTGCTTATACACCTGAGTGCTGTAACGGCGGATGCTACGACGGGGTAGGTGCTTGTAACATCGCCGGTCGCCTGGTGTAACTAGATCTTCTTACTATTACTTTTGGGTACTTTTTGTTTCAAACAAGCACAACAGCTACTCTCCCGGCGTAGGGAATGGAGCTACACATGTCCTAATATTGTAGGCTAACTGTAATAATAAGCGGTAACGCTGCCACCAAGGTGGGAAAATTAGGCTAGCTAAGCTAAGTTTAAGAGAATTGTCTTAATTTCTTACTTCTAGCGAACGACGGACGAATAAACCAACTGGGTTTTAAACTCCTGGTTTTATTTTTGAACAAACATGTTAAAAATCAAAACGCACTTTACATTTACATTTGGCAAATTTACAACTGGATTAGTTTATAAATAACACGGGGAATTTACAATAAAATTCAACACTAGAACAAACACGATGTTCAGTTAAAACATTTTCAAATAGAAAAAGTGATTTGTATAGGCACAAGGGGATTTCGTAAAAGAGCCCTCTAAATTATAAACAGCCTCGGCTGATATATAATAGTAGACCTGTTTTTACAGTTTTGTTTTTACGTGAATTAACAAAGCATTAAACCTCCCAGAGTTGCTGTTGATAAGTCAACTCCTTAAATTACAGAGCCGCAGCTACCTATAAAGTGGATCCGAGCGAATAATCAATGAAACATCCCACGAGATCAAACCGTCCCTTGTTTACTTTAAACTGCGTTTAAAAAAACATTAAAAAAAAGCTGGTTTTTAGTAAGGGACCGTGAACCCTTAAATTACGGCCGCCAACGTCCGAAATGCCGTTTGGCTTGACGCACCATAAATTTACTTTCTAAGGCTACGAGGTTAAGTTAAGTTTAAACTATAAATTTTGAATGTTGATTCCAAAAAATAAACTTTTAAAGCTAAACTAAGTACGATACGAACCACCACCTTTGTCCGGCATGGCAACAATCGGACCGTGGCATCTCCACTCCCGACCGGCGTAGTGACCTCTAGCTTTGAGAATCCTTGAGCTGTGCTAACGAGTGAGTCTGGGTTTGGGGTTTTTTTTATTTTTTTTTTTAAACTTTATTAATTAAGGATAACACGAAGCAGAAGATGCTTATTTGTGTTAGCAACAGATTACATTTTCAAAGTAAAAATTCTATACATAAATGAAAAATAACATTAAAAAGCAATAAGTACATTAAGAATAAGACTAACACATTAACAAGATTATCATCACCTAAAAAGTAATAGTATCATCACAGTGCAGTGGTTTGTTAAAATACACATGTGTAATAATGTATGTATTATGAGTTTGAGGAGACATTTCCTGCTAGCAAGAAGTTTATTTTCAGTTTGTTTTTTAATTCATTAAATGTTTTGATATTTTTCAAGTTATCAGGGAGGTTGTTGAACATATGATTTACATAGTAGTTTTTTCGCATTTTTCCATAAAAGTTTCTCCAGAGTGGAGTAGATAAAGTTGTTCTTCTGACTATTGTACTACGTTTTAATTTATCATATTTCGTACTTAGTGCAAAGTAATACTTTAGAAGTGCTACATAGATTTTAAGATCCTCAACATTCATTAAGTTGTTTTCCTTCATAATTTCTTTTGTTTTTTTATTATTTTTAAGATCTGTAATAAACAATGTTTTAATGATTCTATTAAGAGTTTTTTGGAGCCTAAGCATCAAAGTTTTTGTTGCGTTGCCATAAATTTCAGTCCCTTATCTAACATTGGATTGCACCAAAGCATCGTAAATTAACTGTTTGTTTTTATTATTCAACATGTACCTGATATGATAGATTTTGGGCATAATTTGTTTTATTTTTTTGATAAGCATATTAATGTGTTCTTCAAATTTCCAGTTTTCATCGATGCATATCCCTAAGTATTTTGCAGATGTAGCTTTTTTTATGTCTGTGAATTCAATTTGAGTAAACGGATTTTTGTAAAGGTGTAGGGCAATATTTTCTTTGACTTGATTATGGCTGGATTTGATATCAATATGTATGGTTTTTTCCTCGCTAATGAATACCTCATTAGTGTAACACCAAGTTTGGACCTTGTCAAATTCCTTTTGTAATTTCTGCATCATTTTGGAATAATTAAAATCACTTGCTAATATACAGATATCATCAGCAAATAATACTAAATTAATATCGTTTGCGAGGTCATTAATATAAAGTAAAAATAAAATTGGTCCCAATACTGATCCTTGAGGGATACCAGACTCACATCTACAAGTATCACTTTTTACTTTGCTAATTTTAGTAATTGAGGTTCTGTCATCGAAGCTTTGAGGCATTGAGGCTTTGCAAAATATTGAGAATTTTCCAGAGGGTAATGACTCAAGTCACCAGTAAAATCCCCAAATGTCTCCCGTTTTATGATGACATCCTGGTGAGCGGGAAGGGGGGTGAGCATGACGAATCGTTAAATAAACTGTTAAATGCTTTACAAGATGCAGGAGCCAAACTTAGGATTGAGAAGTGCAAACTGTCGCGGCCTGAATTAAAATATTTAGGCCACATGATAAATGCAGAAGGCCTGCATACACTCCCTGAGGTTATCGAAGCAGTCACAAACGCTCCTAACCCAACATGTATTCAAGAGCTACAGAGCTTTCTGGGTTTTGTAAACCATTACTCAAAATATCTACTGAATCTCGCTCATATTCTGTCACCAGTAACACGTTTGTTAAGCCCAAGTGTGAAGTGGGTTTGGGGGGCAGAATGCGACCGAGCCGTGAGTAAAGTAAAAGAATTATTTCTTAAATCAAAAGTTCTGGTTCATTACGATCCGAAATTAAAGCTCAAGCTCGTTTGTGACGGCTCACCCTACGGGGTCGGCGCGTGCCTGATGCATGTCATGAAAAACGGTGAATCACGGCCGATAGCTTTCGCTTCACGTAAACTCACTCAAGCGGAAAGAGGCTACTCGCATTTTGACCGGGAAGCACTCAGCGTGGCTTGGGGAGTGAAACGGTTTCATGAATACGTTTATGGTCAGCGATTCATACTGCAGTCTGATCAGAAGGCTTTAGTTTGGATTTTTGGCCCTAAAAAGGGAATACCGCAGATGGCAGCCGCCAGGATTCAGCGTTGGGCAGTGATGCTTAATGCTTACGATTACGAATTCGAACACATTCCCGGTAAACTTAATTTGACGGCAGACGCTTTATCGCGCCTTCCCCTCCCAAATACCGAGGAATTCGAGAAAGCAGAAGAGCAGTACAATATTTTTGCTTTAGAAACTATTTCTAATCTTCCAGTTTTAAACGAGACACTCGTTCTTGAAAGTAAACGTGATAAAATCCTTTCAAAAGTTTATCGTTATGTGAACCATGGTTGGTCTGACAAATGCGAAATTCCCGATCTGTTGCCGTACTTCACACGTCGTGCTGAAATCTCTGTCGAAAACGAAACCTTATTTTGGGGGTATAGAGTCCTGGTGCCGACGGCCTTGCGGAGACAAATCTTGAAAGATCTACATAGTGCTCACTTAGGCATAGTTAAATTGAAAAGTTTAGCTAGACAAAAAGTCTGGTGGCCTAAGATTGACTCTGACATTGAAAATAAAGTCAAATCATGCCAAAATTGTCAAGAGTATAAAGATACTCAAACGTCAGGTCCTAAGCATACGTGGGAATAGCCACTAAAACCAAACAATCGCTTACACGCTGATTTTTTGGGGCCGATGGACAATTACATGTTTTTCATTCTTGTAGACGCACATTCAAAAATTCCTTTTGTGCATAAAATGAAGTCAACAACGTCCGCGCGTGTCATTGACGTTTTAAACAATCATATAGCTTTATATGGTTTAATGGACAGCTTAGTTACGGATAATGCTGCCCAATTTTTGTCCGCAGAATTCCAAAATTGGTTAAAATCCAACGGAATTGGGCACATGACCGGGCCAAGTTTTGCGCCTTGGACCAACGGTTTGGCTGAGGTATACGTCCGTAATTTCAAGAGAGTCTACAAGGCCGCGCGGCGACAGGGGTCTACTATTCAAGAGAGTATAAATTCTTACTTGTTATCAGCACGAATCACTATCTCCGCTACCACGCAAGCAACACCCGGAAAATTATATTTTAACCGAGAATTAAAGTCTCGGCTGGATTTATTGTTCCCTGACCCTATTGCAGCCGTACGCCGTAAACAATTAAAACAAGTAAAGAGCACCCACCATCGTGAGTTGAAAACGTATCAAATAGGTGAAAAGGTTTGGTATCGTGACTTTTCAACGACAAATGACAGGCTATGGTCAGTCGGTATGGTTAACCAAAAATGTGAAAATCAGTCCTATACTATCGTTGATACTAACGGTAATACGATTCGCAAACATCGCGAACAGCTAAGGTTACATACCGCGGAAAATGATTATCCAGAACAGCCTCCAAACGCACTTGTTTCGACGGCGAAAAGCAGTAATTTTTCCATACATAATGAGCAAGATCACTCAAATTTCAAACGCATGTCTTTTGGCGGCAAACAATGGGAAAAGCCAAGTTTCGCTGACGTAGTTCCTGAGCGTCGATCTCTCGGCCAATCCAGAAAGTCAATTTCTGTTACTGAGGGAAAAATTCCACCAATCCAACAGCTTGAAAAATCACCTGAGAATTTACATCGCAAGTCACCAGGTGGCAGGAAATCTCCAGCGAAATTACCCCACACACACGAAGTGGATGAGTCTGCTATCGTAAATAACCAATCACCTTTGGCTACTACCAGCGCTCCTCTTGAAGGAAATTCTAAGCCAGAAAGGTCGCAATCTCCATCGATTATTACGTCACCATCCACTAAGCAATCACCACCGAAGCCAGGTCATGCTAACAAAAAAGCGAAACCGAATCCCAATAAACGCAAAGTTGTGCTATCACCAACACAGGTTGCAGCGCAGCTTCATAATGCTCATCGTTCAAAGAGACTGCGTAGAGCTCCAGACAAGCTCAATTTGTAGTTTTTTTTTGCAAAATTACCAGTTGGCTACAACTTCTTCGTTTTTTTTTTGTTGTAATCCGTTATATATGAATTAAATGATAATTCTTTTTAAACTGTAGCGAGTAACGCTAAAACGTTTTGTCCCCTAGTTATTCGTGCAGAGAATCGGCTCTGTTAATTTTAAAAATGTCCACCTTTAAAATTAGGTAAAAATGTAAGTGTATTTTGTTGTTCGTGTGAAAAATTGATTTCACGATTTTATCTTTTTTGTATCTTTTGTCTTTTCATGTACCTAAACACTTCTGACATCGAAACAAAAAATTGCTTGGAGCCGCAATTCCCACTCCGGTGAAGCCTAATCCAAAGAAACTAATTTGGCACCGAATTCTTGATGCCAGATGTTTGTCCACAGCAACGCTGTAGCGTTTCAGCTGTAGAAATGGTTGCTGCAAAAAGAAAATTAACCAAAAAAGGCTACGAAAATTAAAACAACAATATTGAAATTTATTGTAAAATTGCTCCAGAAACCAAAACAGAAATTTAAAACTGGCAAGTTTTCAGCCAGTTTATTAATGTTTAATTTTTTGCTTAATCATGTACATCTTCAGTTCTTTATTTTGTAAAACAGCTTTCAAAAATAGTGTTTAGTTTTTCCTCGAAAGCGAAAAATTATGTATCATTCTTTAAAAATAGGTAGTGCACTAAAAAATACATCTTGCCTTCGTAATCATAATTTTATTTCCAGCTAGGCTTAGATTATTTTTTTTTCTGTTTTTTTTTTTTCGCTCACTGCGTTGTGGAGTCGTCA
Source organism: Lithobius niger (assembly GCA_023313725.1). Lineage (NCBI taxonomy): Eukaryota > Metazoa > Arthropoda > Chilopoda > Lithobiomorpha > Lithobiidae > Lithobius > Lithobius niger. Next base: position 75,742 of record JAHWFP010203828.1, read on the forward strand.
CTTATGTGCTCCACAATGGCAGCCATCAATTTCATGTCAATATGTTAACCCTACCAAGATACCCCTTTAATTACTAATAGGCTATTCTATAATTATATATTGTATTAAGTTGTATTAAGTTGTATTAAGTTGCATCACATGACTTCCTGTTATAATTGTATTTAAAGAGAAGTAAACAGGAAGTTCGCTGTCTTATCAGCTGTAGCCTACACTCTGGTAGTCCGTGTGTTTATTACCATTGGTGCCCACGCTGGGCTAAGGTGTGTCCCCGCCCAGGACATCACAGCATCAAAGCTAGTTACGCTGTCACTGCTATTATTAGTCCCAACCGGGTTAGCTAATACGTTACGAGTTTGTTTATGTTTAGAAAAGACTTTAGAAGTCTGACTAGACGACGGAGCACTAGCTTGTGCTTTCCCTGTTTTAAGGGCCATATTGGCAGAAATTTGTTTATTTCTGGTTGTGAACTCGTCACAGAGTTTGGCAGCTTCAGTTAACGTACCAAGTTTAATTTGGTCCGGCAACCACTTGCGCAGTGCAATAGGACACGATTTAGTGAATTGCTCAAGTTGGATTAAATTAGCCAACTTGTCGTAGCTGTTATTTACTTTAGCTAACGATACCCATCTGGAAAATAGGGTTTCGAGTGCGAACGCATGTTCGTGGAACAATTGTTCAGGGCCACGTTCAAGTGAAAGAAACTGGGTTTGTACGGCTTCCTTAGTTTGGACAAACCTTTCCAGTAACCTGATTTTGACTAACTCATAATCATGCATTTCTACAATAGACATTTGATCACACACTTTAATCAAAATTTCACCGAGAAGCGGCTGTAATCCGACGACCCATTCTGTTTTGTCTATACGCTGTGTCTCCATAGTTTTTTCAAATATTTTTAGAAAACTATTAATTTCCGATTCGGAAGTCCATCTATTTACAAGTCTGACAGCGTCAGCAATTTTACCCAGTTTATTTACGGGAACACTGGGGTTTGGGGGTGTTACGGTTCCACTACTTGGACTTGAATTACCACTTGAATTGGCAGCCGTTAGCCTAGCTAGTTCGATCTGCTTATCTAACTTTAATAATTCACGAGCACTAGCGCGTTCGCTAATCTGTGCTTCCTGTTCCTTTAATTGGAAGTCTCTATCCCTGATTTGGGCCTCTTGGTCCCGTAACGCTAATTCGTGCGCCATACGTTTATCTACGGCGGCCAACTCAACTGCTTTTAACCTTAATTCTTCGGCTTTAAGCGCGAGCTCATGCTCTTTGGCTGCTAGCTCTTTCTTTTGTAAAATGATAGCGTCTCTTTTCTCTATAGCCGGGGCTAGTTCGTCAGAGAGCTCGTCTACGGAAATCTTTTCTTCCTCGACGGCATTTTTCAAAATAGTTACGGATTCGTGTCTTGTCTCCGTTACGGTTAGGCCTAATTTTAAACAGGCTTTTTTCAAGTCTTTATACTGAATGTCACGGATGACGTCTTCAAAATCGTCCATGTTGGACATTTTTAACTTTAAGCTTCAAAATAAAACTTTTTTAAATGAAACTTCATTAAAATGCAGCCGCAAATTAATTTTACTTTTAAATTGAGCAGAGCGAGTTATTAAAAACACTTCTCTCCCAACTACCGTAAGTTTTGGCAAGAAATACACTTATTTTAGCACTCAGGTGTATAAACAACTAAAATACCTAAAAGGCTCTTAATCATAACACTCGGCTTGGCGGCCTCAAGCATATCTTATGCACACTTACCCTGTACACAATCATTGTGCGGTCAGTCTAGTTCAAATCCAAACTTCCCACTTGTCGAATGAATCGGCTAGCACACTTCTACTTGCAGTAGGACGTCTGGTTGAGGCCTACTTGACTGTGACGATGGTTGGCGTTGTCCAAGGTCCACTGGATACGGCGACGGAGCTTTCTTCCCACGAATGGTGAAATCCTCCACGCTGTTGACGGTCCACGGCTTGTTGATATCCAAGAGAGGGGGGGGGGATCGGCGATCCTGGCTTCTCGGCTCCGGAACGGCTTAGTTGCGGGCGCTGATGACGGGCACTGTTGTTGTCAGCAGTGCGGACATCGGGGTTTGCATTGATTTTAGCGGCAATGCTGACATCTGCTTCGGCATTGATTTTGACTACAATGCGGGCATCTGCTTCTGTGACTATGGTGTCTGAGTCACGGACGTCTTTGTGGTTGAAGAATTGTTCAACACAAATGACATAGTAGCATGGCAGGGGTGAAACGCTTGTAGGAACAGCACCTGTTCGTCCTACCGCTGCCACCATTTGTAACCGCGGATGCTGTGATGGGGTAGGTGCTTGTAACATCGCCGGTCGCCTGGTGTAACTAGATCTTCTTACTATTACTTTTGGGTACTTTTTGTTTCAAACAAGCACAACAGCTACAGTCCCGGCGTAGGGAATGGAGCTACACATGTCCTAATATTGTAGGCTAACTGTAATAATAAGCGGTAACGCTGCCACCAAGGTGGGAAAATTAGGTTAGCTAAGCTAAGTTTAAGAGAATTGTCTTAATTTCTTACTTCTAGCGAACAACGGACGAATAAACCAACTGGGTTTTAAACTCCTGGTTTTATTTTTGAACAAACATGTTAAAAATCAAAACGCACTTTACATTTACATTTGGCAAATTTATAACTGAATTAGTTTATAAATAACACGGGGAATTTACAATAAAATTCAACACTAGAACAAACACGATGTTCAGTTAAAACATTTTCAAATAGAAAAAGTGATTTGTATAGGCACAAGGGGATTTCGCAAAAGAGCCCTCTAAATTATAAACAGCCTCGGCTGATATATAATAGTAGACCTGTTTTTACAGTTTTGTTTCTACGTGAATTAACAAAGCATTAAACCTCCCAGAGTTGCTGTTGATAAGTCAACTCCTTAAATTACAGAGCCGCAGCTACCTATAAAGTGGATCCGAGCGAATAATCAATGAAACATCCCACAAGATTAAACCGTCCTTTGTTTACTTTAAACTGCGTTTAAAAAAAAATAAAAAAAAGCTGGTTTTTAGTAAGGGACCGTGAACCCTTAAATTACGGCCCCCAACGTCCGAAATGCCGTTTGGCTTGACGCACCATAAATTTACTTTCTAAAGCTACGAGGTTAAGTTAAGTTTAAACTATAAACTTTGAATGTAGATTCCAAAAAATAAACTTTTAAAGCTAAACTAAGTACGATACGAACCACCACCTTTGCCCGGCATGGCAACAATCGGACCGTGGCATCTCCACTCCCGACCGGCGTAGTGACCTCTAGCTTTGAGAATCCTTGAGCTGTGCTAACGAGTGAGTCTGGGTTTGGGGTTATATACTCATTACCGGAAGTTGGCGCGGACGCGAGGATAGCTTCGGAGGGGGTGAGCGGGGAAGAGGAGTCGGACATCTGGAGGAGGAGAGACTGACCCAAATCGGCCGAGCTGTCACTACCGGAAGTTGGTGTGGCAGCGCGGACAACTGGGGTAGCTTGAGCGCTCTGACTGGCTGTCGGAATTGAAGTAGTGTTTTGGTTGGATGGATTCGAATTGACAAAGGAAATTGCCGACTTGGAAACTTAGAGGCCAGGTTTGAAAAGTGCAAGTGAGTTTTCAACTCATAACAACGTGATTTTTAGGCCTATTAAAATAAACTACGATGTTATGCATCTCAACTATTGAAGGAGGGGGGGGGGGGAACGAAGTGTAATGCACAGAATTATTATTCGACTTTGGGAATGAAACTGCTATATACAAGGCATGTTTTTAACGAAGGAAAGCTAATTTGTTTACGTTTTTAGAGGTTCACTACAGTCGGAGTTTGGACAGAGATGCTATAAAAAATAAACATAAAATCATACACTGGGTCCGTGAAAATATACAAACATAAACATTGGAGCTCCGGTAGGGTTCATGGCAAGAAGTTAAATTTACCAAAATGCATTAAGTGCACAAATTAAAAGATTAAATGTTCCAGCTAGTTTTTAAAGGGCTATATCGCAGTTTAGGTTAGATTTTTAAACTGGTTTGAACATCGGACATTCTTCATAAAATCCTTGTGAAATCCTTTTTCACGCATCGTGTGATTGACGATTGGAACTCTCTGCCCCAGAGTGTCGTGGACGCAACGTCGATCAACACTTTCAAAAACAGACTAGACAAAATCATTTAGTTCGAAACTTGTATTTTTTATGATGGTTTTTATTGAGAAGGAGCGTATAAGCAGAATGCTTCCTGCTCTCGATTTACATATTACATATTACATATTACATAAATAAACAAAGTCGTCACCTGTTACAAATAAAATATATCGTGTGTTTTCAACATCTAAGACACAACTAAGCTGAAAAGGTGTTTTGGCTTTATGCCTAAAGAAATATTATACAGTATTTACAATACATGTTTTAAAGTGGAATCGCCATATAGACGATTTTTCTTCTGGTGTGGAAGAAAGCTGCCCTCAGGTTTTTTCTTCGGTGGTGGTAAGGTGTCCTCACCACGAGCGTCTGATACGAGACCGCGTTTACAGTGCTAGGGGTCTGAAAATAAATGTATTTCTTGCTAATATTTACGGGAGTTGGGAGAGAAGTGTTTTTAGTGACTCGCTCTGCTCAATTTAAAGTAAAATTAATTTGCGGCTGCATTTTAATGAAATTTCTTTTATAAGAGTTTTATTTTGAAGCTTAAAGTTAAAAATGTCCAAAATGGATGATTTTGAAGATGTCGTCAAAGACATACAGTACAAGGACCTTAGAAAGGCCTGTTTAAAATTAGGCCTAACCGTTAGTGAAACCAGACACGAGTCTGTCACTATTTTGCCGTTCAGGAAGAAAAACTTTCCGTCGACGATCTCTTTGATGAACTAGCCCCGGCTATACAGAAAAGAGAGGCTATTCTACAAAAAAAAAGAACTAGCAGCAAAAGAGCAGGAGCTTTCCCTTAAAGCAGAAGTGTTAAGGTTAAAAGCTAAAGAATTAGTCAACACTGATAAACGTATGGCTCATGAATTAGCCCTAAGGGATCAGGATAGACGTTCATTTAAAGAAACAAGAAGCACAAATTAGCGACGCGCTAGTGCTCGCGAACTAATAAAATTAGACAAGCAGATCGAACTAGCAAGGCTAACGTCTGCCAATCTTAACAGTAGTTCAATCCACAGCAGTGGTACCGCAACTCCTAGTCCCAGTGTCCCTGTAAACAAACCGGGTAAAATTGCTGAGGCTGTCAGACTTGTAAATAAGTGGACTTCCAAATCTGAAATCAATAGCTTTTTAAAAATCGTTGAAAAGACTATGGAAACGCAAAGAATTGATAAAACTGAGTGGGTCGTCGGACTCCAACCTCTCCTCGGAGAAATTTTGATTAAAGTGTGTGATCAAACGTCAGCTTTAGAGATGCATGATTATGACCTAGTTAAAAATAAGTTACTAGAAAGGTTTGTTCAAACTAAAGAGTTGGTTCAAGCCCAGTTTCGTTCTCTTGAACGTGAACCAGAACAATTGTTCCACGAACATGCGTTTGAGTTAGAAACCCTATTTTCTAGATGGGTATCATTAGCTGAAGTAAACAGCAGCTACAACAAGTTGCCTAATTTAATCCTACTTGAGCAGTTCACCAAATCATGTCCAATTGCTTTACGCAAATGGTTGCCGGACCAGATAAAAACTGGAACGTTGACTGAAGCAGCCAAACTCTGTGATGAGTTCACCACCTGAAACAAACAGATTTCTGCCGACGTTGCCCTTAAAACAGGGAAGGCACAGCCTAGTCCTACCTCGTCTGGACAAGCTTCTAAAGCTTCCTCCAATTTCCGTAGTGGCAACAGAGCCTCTTCAACTGCAGCTAAACCGGCTGGTTCTGCAGCATCTTCTGCCGATTCGAGTAAAGGAGACTCGGCCAGCAGCAGCAACTCCAATGGTTTTTTTGATAGGCCTAGGAGGCCTAAGTTTGAAGGTGTTTATTTTTTTTGTAACCGAATCGGTCATAAGAGAACCGAGTGTCGTTCTCGTATTGCCCAAGAGGCAAATCCAGCCAATAATGCTGAGTGTCATTTTGTTAGTAACAATTCTCCCGAAATGGTACTATCCAAACACATTCACGAATGGTCCGTGAATGGTACCAAATGCCTTGTTTTAAGAGACACAGGCTCGACGCACGATGTCATTGCTAGAGATTGTGTCAAACCCGAGCAGTTCACGGATTAGTACTCCCATTGTCACAACGCTCTTACAGAGCAGACGACCGCCCACGCAATCGCAGTGATTGACGTTGACACGCCCTATGGTAAAATTCAGTTAGAAGCCCTCGTTTCGGACCACATGGGAAGCCACTTTCAAATGTTTTTAGGTGTGCTTTCTCAAACAGTGTTAGAAGAAAAAGGTTTAAAGGCCCTGCCCCCTTACTCTAACGCCATCACGCGTTCACAAACACGTATGGAACAACAACTCCCGATATCTAAACCCAAATATTGTGAGATCGCATCCGAAAGCGAAAACGACTTAGTGACTCTGATTCTAGTGTAGTTTCCCCTTCCCAGGAAGGTTTTGTATCTCCTAAGTTAGATAGCTTAGATGCAGTTATTTTAGGCCCACAGTCAGATCAGTTTACAAAATTACTGAGTGTTGACAAACCCGAATTTGCCAAGTTGCAGTTAGACTGCCCAACTTTAAAACCATGTTGGCAAACTGCTGAGCTCCTGCTGAACCAGCAGGATGAGAACAAACAGTTCTTCATCAAGAAAGGATTACTCTTTCGTAAGCCCTTTCGGCTTTTAGGAAGACCGTTAATCAAGAAACTAGTGCTTCCTAAGGAGTGTAGAGACTTAGTCTTAAACACCGCACATGCAAATGCATGGGCTGGGCATCTAGGCCAATCCAAAACAAAGGATAGAGTGTTGACTAGCTTCTACTGGCCACATTGTTTTACCGATATTGACAATTTCGTTTCTACTTGTTTAACCTGCCAGAAAAATGGTAAATCTGGTCAGAAGTTTGTTGCCCCTATGGTGCTAGTGCCCATGGATGATGAGCCGTTTAACATATGTAATCGATATCGTCGGTCCCATCAAGCCTACTAGTAAGGCTGGTTATAAGTATATATTGTCATTACTTGACCCGGCAACAAAGTTTCCCGAGGCCGTGCCCCTTAAAGAGGCCAACAGCCAGAGCGTTGTAGATACTCTCCTCCTTGTCTTTTCTAGGTTAGGATTTACAGCCGAGCTCCAGAGCGACCTAGGCTCTTGTTTCATATCTAAACTTACAACTTTATTCTTGGAAAAGTGCGGTATAAAGTGTGTTAACTCTAGGGTAAACCACCCGCAATCCAACAGTGTGGAGCGCTTCCACAGGACACTCAAAGTGGTGCTGTGAGCTGTCTGTTACGAGCATCCCCAAGATTGGGAGAGGTGCTTACCAGGAGCAATGTTTGCCATGAGAACTGCTCCTCATGAGAGCACTGGCTTCACTCCAACGGAAATGATCTACGGACGCAACCTCAGAGGCCCACTGGAGTTGGTGAAAAGCCATTGGATCGAACCGGACGTTCATCCATCCGTATTAGAATACATCTTGGACTTGCTCCAGAGATTCCACTATTCACGTGAACTCTCTCAGGAAAACATCATTAAAAGTCAAATGAAAAATAAAACGTACTATGACATCAAGAACAAACAAACAAAGTTCAAAGTTGGTGATAAGGTTCTGGTCCTTAAACCAGCACGAACCAATAAGTTGGATATTTATTGGGATGGACCCTGAGAAGTTTTGAAGCGATTATCAGATACCAATTATCTTGTAAAAAAATCGTTTGGTCTGCAAAAAGAGACCATCTATCATGTAAACCTTCTCAAGCCCTATCTGCCTAGGGAGGAGTCAAGTAATCATTCTTGTAATGACGATTCTTGCATTCTTGCAACGCACAGATCTTGTCACTCACGATGTTGAGTTAGTCGATTCCAAAGTCAAACCCTGTAAGTATTATCGCCACGCGAAATTCGAAAGGGATTTGATCTACACAGAAATCAGGCGTATGCTTGATTTAGGTTTAATCATTGAAACTGATTCCCCACATGGTTCGCCCATGATCATCGTACAAAAGACGCCAGCCCACGTCCTGTAGCTGACTACAGAGAGCTAAGCAACAACACAGTCACCAAACACTATCCCATTCCCAACATTGAGGAATGTATTGAGCGTGCAGCAAAGTGGAAATATATTTCTATCTTTGACCTCAATCGTGGATTCTGCCAAGTACGCTTGACGCCACAGGCTTCAATGGCCGCCACCATCACAACTCCCATTGGGTAGTTTGCTTCCCTCATGATGAACATGGGGATGAAAAACGCTCCATTCTGCTTCCAGAAGTTCGTGGATAATGTCACTCGTGGCATGGAAGAATATGTCACACCCTTCCAAGACGACACTGCTGTAGGGGCCGAAACGTGGCCACAGCATCTCGAAAACATTTACAATTTCCTCTCTGCTGTCAAGAAGGCCGGATTGACGGTAAATGCCAAGAAATCGCAGGTCGCTTCCTTAGCCATGAAGTTGGCAATCGTTCCCGCACACCCTCTGAGGTGAAGGTCTTGGCCGTGCAAAAATTCGCACGACCCCAGACTAAGAAAGATGTCCGTTCCTTTCTCGGTTTGGTAGGATATTATCAAAGATATATCCCTCACTATTCTGAAATCAGTGCATGTCTCACAGACTCCTTGAAAAAGGATGCACCAGATCCCGTCATTTGGGATGAGTCTAAGCAAGCTGCTTTTGACACGTTGAAAAACTCTTTAGTGACGTTTCCTGTGCTAAGAGCCTCCGACTTCACACAGACATTCATTTTGCAGTGTGATTGTTCCGATCGTAGTATGGGTTGTGTTTTGTCACAGATGTTTGGAGAAGATGAACACCCCTGTCTTTACGTTTCCCGTAAACTGACAGCACGTGAGCAAAACTATGGGACTACAGAAAAAGAATGCGCGTGTCTGATCTGGTTCGTTGCCAAATTGCGTCCCTACATCTATGGAACAAAATTTGTCATAGAATCCGATCACAACCCGTTGCACTGGCCCAAGCAAATGTCTGGCAAAAACCCCAGATTGCTTAGGTGGAGCCTAACCGTACAAGAGTACGACTATACAGTTAGATACAAACCTGGAAAGTTTCACGTAAACGCTGACACTCTCAGCAGGTATTTTGTTTAAACATTAACTTGTTAAAACACGTCATTTTCAGTACAAATTGACTGGAAATTAATTGTTATCTTTAAATTTTGTTAAGTGGTATGTTGAAAGTGCAACCACACCAAAAGGAACTTTCAGCTATTTCCCGTTTTGGACTTTATACCTAAATTTCAAGTGCCAATGTTTTACTCTTTTTATCACCATCAACGTCCCCCTTTGTGGGAGAATATTGACAAAGATTGTAACGACACTAATTAAATATTCATTAGGAATATTCTACGGGGGTTCCAACTTGTCCCCGATTGGCCCTTCTTTAAGTTTTAAACGAAACGGTTTTCTTTATAAAAAACTGTCTTACCTCTGAGGGCAAAAGGTTAACTCTGTCGTTAAAAGGTCGCTGGTTATTATCTATAAAACCTCCCAGCGTTATATGTTATGTCTTTTTAAGAGTTCTATCTAAAAATTCTGCAGTGTAAACAATTTACATGTAAAACAAGTTGTTTGGTAACCTTAAACCACTCCAGTGGTAGTCTGTTAACTTTAAATGGAGCTGATAGTTTCGCATGCGCTTATAGTACCCTCTATTCTGATCCTTATCGCAAGCTAGGTCCTGAGGAGTGCGCCCAGGGGTATTTTTTCGAGGTTTTCCCAGATAAAAAAAAAAATAACTTTCTGTAAACGGCTGAATGGTTACAGCATTAAATGTTGCGATTATCTCATTTGAATTAACAGCTACAAAAACCCTGAAACTGTAACTTTCTATAATCAAGAATAGTGTTTTTATTTATATAAACTGTCGTTTGCTCCAATTTTCTTTGTGACCTGTACGAATTTCCTGCAACAAGCAGCGTGGACAGCACAAGGTTTATTTTTGCAACTAGTGTCCCTTTAAACTTGTAACTTCTATTTACAAAAAGTTTCTTTAGCCACAAAAACGTCAGTCCCCCAAAAATATAAAACGGCAATTTTTATTTTTGTAAACGGTGTATTTTATTACTTGTGGTGATGTATTTCACGGGAGGTGTATTTCTCAGAAGGTGTATTCCTTGGTGCATTAATATATGCAATTTATTTACCAGGCTTGGCAGTCTTGTTCTATGGCATATCTTGTGTGCACTGACCCTTTCTGTTGTAGCATTTATTTGGAGTTCGGCAGAAACCCCGAATAAAGTCCTCCATGTGGGGGCGTGTAAACGTGGTCTTGTATTAGACATTCGTGGTGACACCTCAACACCGCCAAGCCGAAATCCTGAGGGCAGAACACTTGAACTCAAGAAGAACGTCGTCTTTATGGCGATCCCACTTTAAAATCGCCAAAATGTAAATATTGTATTTTATTCTTTCCGGCATAAAGCCAAAACACTACTAGCTTAGTTATGTTTTAGGAGGGGCTTCCACTGCGATGGTACTTAACCTCACATGTATGTAAAACGCACGATATTTTTTATTCTTAAACAGGTGACGACTTAACTTTATTTATGAAAAATGTCCGACGTTAAAATCACTTGTCTGCTTCTGCAAACAACTAAAACCTAACATAAATGCGTTATAGCATATTTAAAACTAAGCTGGTATATTTAATCTTTTGATTTTTGCACTTAATGCACTTCAGTAAACTTAAATTCTTTCCATGAACCCTACCGGTGCTCACCTTATTATGTTTGTTTATTTTTACGGACCCAGTATTTATTTCATGTCTATTTTTTTAGCATCTCCATCCAAACACCGACCGTAGCAAACCTCTAAAAACTAAAACAAACTAGCTTTCCTTCGATGAAAAACATGCCTTGTAAATATCAGTTTGTTTCCCAAAGTCCAATAATAATTCTGAGCTAACACTTCGTTCCCTCCCCCCTCCTTCAATAGTTGCGATACATAATATCGTAGTTTATTTTTAGAGGCCTAAATTCACGTTGTTATGAGTTTAAAACTCACTTGCACTTCCAAGCCAGTCCTCTAACGCTCCCAAGTCGGCAATTCCCTTTGTCAATGCAGCCTCACCAATTCCCTTCCAATCAAAACACTGCATTCAATTTCCCTTCCAACCAGAGCGCTCAGCTACCCTAGCCGTCCGCGCTGCCATACCGACTTCCGGTAGTGAAAGCTCGGCCGGTTTTGGTCAATCTCTTCCTCCTCCAAGCGTCCACCTCTACCCCACACCCCCCTCCGTCGCTCTCCTACAGGCCCGCGCTTTCCCTCTACCTGCCTGCCAAGCAGAAGGTATAAAACTCAGACCCAGAGGAATTTCGTTAGCACAGCTCAGGAATCTCAAAGCTAGAGGTAGTTACGCCGGTCGGGAGTGGAGATGCCGCGGTTTGATTGTTGCCATGCCGGGCAAAGTGTAGCGGCGGACGCTACGACGGCTGAGGTGCTTGTAGCGCCCCGACATCCTTGGTTGACGAGTACTTCTTTGCATTAGGTTTCGTGGTTATTTCGACTTTTTACGAGAATAAACACAGCATGGGCTACAGTCCCTGCTTGGGGGATGGAGCGTCGGTGTCCTATTCTAGGCCTAACCTTAATGCTTCCGGTAATACACTGCCACCATTGGTGGATTATTTAACTGTTAAAACGAAGTATAAAGCTAAAATGGGCTACATAATAATTTACACTCAAAAACAATTAATCTCACTAGGGAACGAACCTGAGGTTTAAAAACTCTTGGTTTTTATTTTAAAACATCAGAATGAAAAAAATAAACACTTTACATTTGGACACTAGTTTAAGTCTTTACAAGTTTGCAAAAACAAATAAATCAAGAATTTACATTAGAAATTCACTTGGATACAAGAACAACGATGTTTGTTCTTAAACACTTAATTTAGACAAGAAAAAGCATTTTTATCTTGGGTTCCTATCCAGGGATACCCAGCAAGCTGAACCGCGTCCGCTAAGTTGCAACTATATTTGACAACTGTAGTTTTCAAGTCGTCCCACAGTTATTTTTCCTCGCGAGGATCAAACCGTCCCTTTGTTTACATTAAAGAATGAACAAAGTAAGAAACTGGCTTTTTAGAAAGAGATGCCTACTCTAACATTATGGTGGTAAAGACCAGCAATGCCGATAAGGCTTACCAACCATAAAGACTCCAAGCTAGAGGTTAATTTAAGTTACACTATAAATTTAGAATTGGGGGAGGTCCTAAAGATAAACTTCTAAAGTTAAACTAGTTACTTACAACCACTACCATTTTGCCCGGCATGGCAATCCCGGACGTGACATCTCCACACCCGACCGGCGTGACCCTTCTAGCTTGAGAGATCTGTGAGCTGTGCTGACTGAGCTGTAGAGGGAGGGCAACTGGGGCTTTTTATGCTGGAGCAGCGGATTTTCTGGACCAAGGCGCGGACGCCGAGGAGAGCTGCGGGGGTCTGATTGGTGGAGGGCCAGGAGAACAATGGGTAAGTCGGTAGAGCAAAGGGTTTTGGTGCAGAGCCGTTTGAAGGAGTAGGGAATGGTTAGAGATCGACCGAATAGAGTTTTTAACTCTTGAACTTTGGGAAATGGTCTTTGCATTGGGAAATTGATTATTGATTGAATATTTACAAATGCACATCGTGAATTGGCTCGTGTTAAAGCTTAGTACTTTGGTCTGGGTAATACATAAAGTATTACTATTAAATTTTACAAGCTTTAACTGAAAACTCCAGTGTTAGACACCACAACTAGTTTTGGCCGGGGGGGGGGGGGGG
>JAHWFP010203828.1:88715-99598 GCA_023313725.1 Lithobius niger
GAAATTGAGGATTCGAAGTTTTTAAGCACAGTTTGACTTTCGGATTGCATGGAAACAGATCTTTTATAAATATCTTTTGGTTTTTAATAGTAGAGCAAGCTAGTAGCAACATTCGGATGGATCAGTCAGGTTTTGCAGAGAATTAAAACAAAACATATATACACAAAAATTCGTGTCCGGTGATTGCCGATGTCTGTATATTTTGGACTAGTGGTAGTGTTTTGGGGGCAAAATATTATTATTAAGAATGCATAAAAAGAATTAATATATTAGCTCAGAGAATGCTATAACGCACTTAAGTTTGAGTAAAATAAATAACATCAAAGTTAAAGGACAGGCGACGATCGCTGTGGAAATTTTTCATAAAAGTTGCTGCAGTTCAACACAATAAAAAATAGGAAGTGACTGCTTGAACCGGGGGTACACGTAGCGCCACCGAGTCGCAGTTGCTATATCGACCGGGTATGAATCTAACAGTTAATGAAATCGCGTCGTTCACGTTTGTTGGCGTCACCGTCAGATTCGCGCTAATTTTGTCCTATTGTTGACGCCATTGCGATTGTTGTGGATCGTTGCTATAGCACATTTTAGTTGCTTTGTATTTGTAAGCTAGACCTGCCTTTAATGTGTCAAAATAGACCGTAGGGCTGATTTAGTTAGCGATTTTTAGTAGATTCTAATAGGTTGGTCTGTAGTAGTTGCATTTTGTCTGTAAGCCTAGTTTAAGCTTGGTTTATGTAGCCCCTCCGCTGGGATTGTAGAACATATTGGTGACCAAAACAAGCAGTCGGACAACTTGTATTTGGAAACCTGATGACCAGGAGAGTTCAGCTTGGGGGTCGTAGATTTGGGATGAAGCTGTCCACCACCGGCGGAGGGGGGGGGGGCCCCCAAGACTCGGTACAGAAATGGAAAGAGTGGAACGGGGCTTTTGGGTGTGATAAATTTTGTGGTAAAATGTAGTAAATTTTGTGCAAAATTGAAGATGACCCATAGGCTGCTAGGAGGGAGGGAACAGTTGCGGGAGAAGGGAATGTCCCACTACCCTTCTTCGAATTTTCGACAGTTTTCCCTTGCAGAAAATAGTTCTTCCACTCGGGTGCCAACCAGGGACGTTTTTAACGGGATGGGGCGGGGGGGGGGAGTGCCCCCCATGTTTACCATGCATTTTCCATGATTTTGTTTTCTTAGTTGCGTTATTGCTTCTCTGCAATGAATCTTTTGTTGTGCCGTGCCCTGATTTTTAGTGTTTCAACTATACAAGTTAAAGTTAAGTTGAATATCAATCAAGTAGCAGTCACCACTTTTCCTGTCCGTACAAAGCATTCGCCACATAAGAAATGCTTATTTCATGCTGCATGATTTTTTTTCTAATTTATGCATTTAGAATAATTTTACACTTTCTTTAACCTCAGTATTAGTGCAGCAAAAGTTATTTCTATGTATATATCTCGAGCATAATGTTGCATACCGTCAGGGTAGGCTGTTTTGCCATCAAGTGGTAAGACCAGTTTTTTTACCATGCTTTTTACCGTCCTGGCAAAACCTGGTGTTTAGCCGTTTGGCCAAAAATATGGCAAAAAATCTACTTGAAGTCAAATATAGGCCTATATAAAAAAGTGACCTACAATAGTCAATATTGGCAAATTATAAAAGCTCCCCGTGAAAAACGTTGCTTCGTTTAATTTGAAAATTCATATTCACTTCTTATTTACCTTTCATGCACTCATTCGCACAATAAAAGATATTCTCACAATAGGTACGCAAATTTGCGACAGCCAGTTGCATAAATTTGCATATATATTGTGAGAAGAATATCTTTTACTGTGAAAATGAGTGCATGAAAGGTGTTGACGCCATTGCGATTGTTGTGGTGTGCAATAAGTGTATGAAAGGTAAATTTTCATTTTCTCATTTGGAATGGTAATAGCTTTTTGCCAGTTTAGTCGGTAAAAACTGTTTATGCCTGCCACTGTCCCGGCAAACATCCCCCAACCCTGCATACCATTCATTTCGAGGTTAAATACGGTTTCGTAATATCGCTGTTAAGCGTCATTCTCGATTATTAGTCTAATTTATTTTGGCAAGTATGACTAAAGTCAAATTGCCTGCTGTTGATTTTCATTTGCCAAATAGTGAGTGGAGTCCGACTGGCATTGGAGAGGGTTGCGGACGACCCCCAAGTTGAATTGCCGGCTTGCGGATCGTAAGGACATTTGAGTGTTTGCTTTGGCCACCAGTCCTACTGCACTTGTTTGGTTTAGTAATAGTACATAGTTCTTTAGCTTAGCCAATTTTAATGTCAGTTCTGTAATAAAACGTCAGCTACTTAAGATTTTTGGATTTTAAAGTAGAGCAGTAGATTTAGATCATACCAAAACCCTATCAGGGTAAAGGGACCCATCAAGTTTTGGCCGTAGAAAGTAATGATATTAGAGCCAAAATGGCTGCCACCAAGTTTGTGGTCCGAACCGTGATCACGATTTAGATTTGCAGTTTAAGCCTACTTGTCGAGTGGATTGTAGTTTGTAGCACTGCTTTCTCGAAACATGGTTAGAACAGTAATCGTTGGAGACGCCATTCTTAGTACATATAACAGTAATGCCGAAGGAGGTGACTGTGATATTTTTTCCCAGGTAGCGTACAGGGACTTTTTTTTTTAATTGCTAAAGTATATATACTTGTTCAATATAATTTTGATTCGTGCCGGCATAACATGTTTGACACACCGACGTGTGTCTGGCATAATACGGTGCATGGATCTGTTTCGACTATTTGAGTGATTTTAGTTGGGGAAGGGAGGCCCAAAATCTGAATTTTGGTTTCAGCCATCGTTCCGCAAAAAGACAATTGTGTTTTGACATGGGAGGAGAGAGATGCTAAATGTCTGCCTTTGAATGCCTGTAAAATGTGAAGAAGTAACTAACTGTTCTTTCGTGGAAGCTAACCAAACCTACTGTACCAAGCTCATCACTGTGATGTATGAAATATAACCCGCTGTAGGCCTGTAGTCTTGTGACAAAAGAAAAGTAAAACTCGGTTAGAACTAACTAATGTTATACAATCATGGCTATTTCGTTTTTTTTTTTCATGCAGTGAAAGTATTTGTTATAGCTTCACAATTGTGTGTTTGTCACGCTATAGGCTACATCTTCAAAATCATATATCGATGTTGAAAGGAATTTTGACGTAGGCTATCTGGTCATAAAGTAAACGTGCCACAAGTACGGTCGCGCAAGTACAGAGTCTTGAGGCAATTCCTCATATCATTACCGTAAATTCAGATTCGGAACGATATGATATCGTGTTAATTACTACAGTATTCTTGCACATGGCGCCAGTATACAGTATTCTATCACTGTTACCCTGGCTTTGGCCAGGAGCACTTCAAAACTTTTAAAGCCACGGGGTCCAACTGTAGACCATTCAGACAATTAAAGAAGCGATGGAAACTTATGGTACAGCAGTCTCCAACTTGTAGCTGCTTCAGTCAGCAAGCTTAGCCACGTAAGCCCATTGTTGACTATAAATCTATATTACAATCTGTGTGCAAGAGGGAAAAACGACGGGAGAAAAAAAAAGCGGAACGGAAATAAAAGCCTGAGGAAATAGAAGTGAAAGAAAAATCTGTTTCACTGTCTTGTTTGTGTTGTTACTAGAGTTTAGGCCAGTTGCCTTAGCTCTAATTTCACCAGGTAGAGTAGGAGCTTCACCAGGAAACAACGTTCGAAGCAGTTTCTTTTTTTTTAAGGCCTTTTTTAAGACTATTCTTCCTAGGTTTCGCTGCTCATGGCTACATTACTCAGGAACTGCTACTTTTCACCATTTTGTGTATTCTTGGGGGTAAAACATAATCTCAAAATGCACATGTTGACCTCTTACTTTTTTGGGGGGGGTTAGTTAGGGATAATTTCGTAAGCGACAGTAAGCATACCTTGTCAAAAACTTAAAAAAAACCTAGGAAAAAACTTGCTTCACGAATTTAAGTAACCAAAAATATTTGCATAAAATTACTCTTATCCCTCCTTGCCAACCGCAGCCATCCGCCGTGCAATCCAGTACAGTATTATCATTCATACCGTTCATTTAGATCTTTTTTTTTCATTCATAAGTGCAGACCAGTTGAAAATTTTCTGCTTATGGAGCAGAATTCCACTCGACACTCGTCAATTAGCGATTAAATTGGACAGGTTTACAACGAAAATATTTTTTGCAGATGCCACTTTGGCCTGTGAATTGGGGATAAACAAGGCCAAACCGAAATAAACATTTAGGATGACCAAAAAACTATTGTTCCAAGCAGTACCGTAGCTGAGAATTCTGGGGCCCCCCTGCGAGAAAAAAACTGGGGCCCCCTATTATTGTGGGGTGAATTCAAAAATTTTCGAGAAGAGATAGGGGTGGGGCATTTTTTTTTAACGCATACTACTAAAATAACAACTGGCAAGTGAATGATACATGTAGGTTTTGAGTGGGTTAGGCAAGTTGTCAACTTGTCTGTTTGGTTCGGGCTAACAGTTTGTGCGTCTAATTGTTTGGAAAATGGTAATTAAAAACTGAAATTTTCTTCTGCAAGCTCGGAAATCTGTGGCCCCCATTTGAGCGGGTTCCCCCCTCCTTGCGAGGGCTACACCTATGGCCCTGGTTCCAGGTAATTAAACTATGATACGGGTATAACGCTGTGGTCTTAATGTAACTTTTTCTCTTCAAATAAAAGTTTTTAAACCGAAGTTAATTTCTGTGGTATAGCCTACTCAAGACATGGTGCAGTAGAAACACACCATTGCGATGATGTTATCCATAAGCTGTGATAGTAAATACAGTAACCCGTAATTTTCAACGCCGAGTCCTTTTTTTATGTTACACTATTTATATAGGCCTAATGTTCACACCCGTCGTAGTTTTATGTTTACTTCTCAGAAAAACATCAAGTATGGAGCTCATTCCTATTAATTGAACTTAAGAACAGGCAACCGGCAATTACAGTGGTAGTTGTCGACATTTTGACTACAAGCACTACACTATGTCACAAAGAAAGAACTCTTTGACACAGTTCCCCTTGAATTTTTGGTGAAATTGGGGTCCGTTCACCTTCATCATGCCGCAAATATTCACCCAACTTGGGAGTCGTTACATCTCTGTCATCATAAATTAAAATTCTGCACTGTTGGAGGAGTGAGACTGTTACTGATCTGTGTATCGCTTTTCTTCAAGCTTGGAGGCTAGCTCCAGCCTCACCATACTTCAATCGTATCATAAGAAGCTCCCTGAAAGTTCATGAGAATTGGTTGAGCTTCTGAATGGCCAGGGACTCAAATGTACACAGTTATGACTCTTGTTTGGTATTGGTTACTTGTTTTCCTGGGGTGATCTGAGATGCCGTTAAGCTTATTCCCTTTACGAGTGGCTCCCACACGCTCTCGGACCCTGACCTGCACTTTTCTGAACACCTCTCTAATGTAAACTTTTGTCGCAACTCTCACACGGAATGGAATACACCATCTTACTTGCTTCTCCCACCTTGGGATGGCGAACTGTCATGTCTGGCTTGCGTTCTTGTGAAACCTTCTTCGGCGGTGGTGCGGAATGTTCCTTTGGGAGGGGGGGGATCCTGCATTTGCTCCTGGTTCTGTCACTGGAAATGAGGCAGAAGAGGCGGAGGCGAGGAGGGTTCTGCTCAACGCTGGGGTTTGTCGAGGTTGGGAAGGGGTTGGTTGCTCATTGTTCGTCACGGGACGAGACCTTAGCAGCATCTTAAGGCTCAGCGGGTATCGTACCATGACGAACAACGAGCAACCAACACCTTCCTAACCTCGACAGACCGCAGTGTTAAGAAGACTCCCTCCCTTCCCTGTCACAGTAATGCATAATCAGGAGCAAAGGCAAAAGCAAAATACCTTCTACATAGGAACATTCCACATCGACCACAACAAAGGTTCCTCGTAGCAAGATCATGAGACAAACAAGAGTTCTCCCTCGCCAGGTGGGAGAAGCAAGTAAGGTGGCATATTGCATTCCATGTGAGAGGTGCTACAAGGTTTACATTGGAGAGACGTTCAGAAAAGTGCAGGTCAGGGTCCGAGAGCATGTTGGAGCCACTCGTAAAGGGAATAAGCTCAACGGCATCTCGGATCAACACAGGAAAACCATACACCGTCATTGCCTGGGAGAAGACTTTTATATTTTTCTCCTCCAACACCAAACAGGAATCGCGCATGCATGCACTCGAGTCCCTGGCTATTTGGAGGTTCAACCAGCAACAAGTTCTCCTCATGAACCTTTAGGTACCATCATACGACACTATAGCGGTAATAGTGAGGCCGGAGCTAGCCTCCAAGCTTGACGAAAGGTGTGGGTGACCAGAGAAGTGATATGTAGATCAGTGGTCTCCCTTCTCCAACAGAATTTGAATTTATGACAACAGGACCCAAAATTCAAGGGGATGCGTGTTCGTTGTTTGTGGTATAGTGTAGTGTTTATAGTGAAAATGTAACATGTAAGCGCTAATAAATGCACAATTCTTTAGGTCTGGTGAAACAAGAAAACAAACTTGGTTGTGATGAGTGGGACCATGGATAGGTCCACCGCTTTTTATCCCTCACAAATTTTTATTATCGCCCAAAACTAATGAACGGAAGGAAGGGAAATATTTTCTTCTGACTCGAACTCATGTTTTCGAGAAAGATTTGCATTGGAATCGAGAAACAGTATGAAACACGTAGGCCTAATCAATACAAAGCACTTATTTTACTAGTGTTTTATAAACATTGACAGTTGTTAGAACAAGCTGCTCCAGAATATCTCGAATAATCAAAGAGATGATTTTTTATTATTATTTGTAATTCTAAATCTGTGCTTGAAACTAACATCGAACCAATAAAAGTTGAAAAACCTTCCTGCTACAGATTTTGAACAAAATTCTGAGAGTCGGAGG
Source organism: Lithobius niger (assembly GCA_023313725.1). Taxonomy (NCBI): domain Eukaryota; kingdom Metazoa; phylum Arthropoda; class Chilopoda; order Lithobiomorpha; family Lithobiidae; genus Lithobius; species Lithobius niger. The sequence continues at coordinate 95,650 of JAHWFP010203828.1, forward strand.
CTAGTTGAGGCCAGGAAGAATTTCCCTCTCTGGGTAGTCCGCCACAGGATTTCGTTCACTCCTTTCACTCTGTCAATAACAACAACACGACAAATAATCAAAATAAAATAACAAATAAGTATAATAAAATACTGCAGTATACCGAGCCCAAAAAGCATCAAGGCTGACGCAATAATTTACAGCAAAGTCTATAAGCGCATAGAAATTCACTGTACTGTCCAGATTCCATCCAAAGCAGGTGAGGATTTGTTTTGGATTGTTCTACGCGACAAGGGTTCACGATCCGAGTTGATCCACTTTGCTATCCAAGCAAGGGCGGACCCAGAACGAAGTCTTGGAGGGGGCCGCTGGGTGATTTTTCTACGTTTTAACTGGTTTTTGGTAACAATTTCGGCAGTTTTCCTTAGTTTTTTTGGTTTGGAGGGGGCCGCAGCACCCTCGGCCCCTCCCTTGGATCCGCCCTCGTATCCAAGTATAGTTTGTAACTGACCCCGATCTTGAAAAGTTCTCACGCCGAAAAACGCAGCCCCGCAGTTTTCATTGCCATTTGACTTATTAGCGCACACCTATATGCCTGTCGGTAACACTTCAGTGTATTATAGACGGTTTCGCGTTGAAAGACCTTGTTAGATAGCTCATTTCATAACGACTTGGTTAATTCTGTGAAGCACGCAGTGATTAAACCTTCTAAACTGTAAACTGCCCACACTTGCACTTTAATTTCGTTGGACCATAATTGAACAAATCTTTCTAGTTTTTGAGCTGTGGCTGATTCGATTTGGTCGAGGCCCATTCTTCTGCACAACGACATTAATTCGACTTGAGACACGTCAAATTAAAAAGGTTGGGTAAAACGCAACTGGTAAAGTCGGGGAAAATGTTCTCATTTATGTTTTTTTTTTGTCATGGTACGGTTTATTTTTAACATGCGTTTCACCATGGAACAACTTTTATAACCCTTTTTTTCCTGTGTTTTTTCCCCCCCCCCGTACCTATTATTTTTATAGATTCTGGAAGGGAACATAATTCTGACCTCTTCTGGATATGCTCTTGGTCCCTGCAGTTTCGACAAGTTCCAGGTTTACAACAAAATGTTCCGTCATGCACAAGGCCATTAACAGTGGGGTGGCAAGCAGGAAAGGCAGCCCCCCCCCCCCCCCGTCTCAGTAGTAACCCTAGGGTACAAGACTGCCAAACTAAATTTTCACTGTTTCAGCCTCAGTGAAGCCGCTATAAGAAAGGGTGACCACGGCACGTGGGTAGCCACAACATCAACGCCGAAACGGACCTCATTGCACCAAAAAATAATTACTCAGATTTACGGGATTTCATTGTAAAAAAAAAAAAAAGTCCTCTGAATATGTGTGCTGAAATTTGTGACTCTTTGCCCTTCACCCCCACCAACAAAAAATATATTGACTGCTCTGGTCACGCATTCAAAGCAAAATTTTCAGACCCCTGATCTGCAACAAACTGTTCCAGGACATATGACTTTGAACCAAACAGCAATTTCACTACGTAGTTTTTTGTCACATTTAAACAAATTTACATATTGAAGAGGGAACTTGGTTCATTTTGTACATTTCGTAAATATTCTTGAACTAATTGCACAAATTTACTCTCCAACGAAATCCTTTGCAAATTTAATTTGCGCAATGCTGCAACGGTAAAAGGAGAAGATTGAACTAGAAAATAGAAAGGTCTGCCAAATTTGGCTAAGGACTTGGGCCAAGTTTTCAATATGGTCTTGCCTGCCTTTTAAGGACGCCTTCACTACTTGGTGCAACCTATACAATTCTGGCAGGGCTTGGCTTCCACACTTTGAACAATAAATTATTGTATTGCACCCTCCTGGAAACAGAGACCACGCAACCACTCATATTTATATTTCTTGCAAACATTCATTTACCACTGCAAGCACAGACTGCCACCGGGCCGACTAAAAACATTCGAGACACAGTTGCAGCTGCCTATCTACTCTAGTTTATGGCCCCTTTTAATACCGAGAATGTCTGGTCAATTCTAAAAAACAGGCCCCTTAACCAAAAGAAAAAACTTGGTTCCACTTTGCAGAAACCCGCTGTGCCACGACTATGAGGACAACAAAAAATCATGGGACTTACATGTAAGCCATGCACCAAGTTTAAAACACAGCTTGCAAGTGCTTCTGTCTCCGAGCCCACGAAATTCAGAGTTATGTTAATCGAAGGGAGCCTAATTACGTTCTGGGAGTCCACTTAAAAACAACCATGAATTCCTTATCTCTGACCTCCTTAAAAAAAGCAAACAAACTAAACTGCCGATACAGTTACGGGCAAGACCACCTTTGTGACCATCGAGGCCCAAAAACTGTTACACTCGCTTAGTGCACACTGCACTGGGACCAGACAGTTTCTACCTTCTCTCCCTAAAAGTGATCGACCCTGCTATCAGTCCTTTACCCTATCCCAGCTTTCAAGTAAGTCCATGGTAGATGGCTATCTTCCAATCATGTGGAAACTGGCTCGTGTCACTCTTACTTTCAAAAGAGGATCAACATTCACTGCAAAAAATTATCACCCACTCGGCCTTAATTATGGAAAAAATCCATTCTTTTCAAAATCATGCTTAACGTTGCCACTGAAAACAACATTGTCTGTCAGAACCAATACGGAGGGCTGTTGATCAGTGAGCCACCCATAACTTCATCCATTTCCTCGTCAAGATCACTGAGTGGCACTTTAGTATGGTATGGTATCCAAGATGCAAACCATGGACAATGGCAAGTGTGCAGCTTTGAGATACGGCACCCAATGTCACCTGTTTGACCACCACCTTACACCAGGAACCAAAATGACTACGAAGGTCGAATTTTAACGAGATCTTGGTATCCTCACTGACTTTGACCAGACTTTCTAAAAACGCATATTCAGACTGTCATTGCTGAGGCATACGGAGCCCTCACTATTACCCGACCCCCTTCACCATTCCAAGGAAGACTTTTTTTCAAGCTGTATCACAGCAAGGTTCACAGCATTCTTCAGTATGTAACCAAGAATGGTGAGTTCATTTTAAAGAAGACCATTACAAGTTGGGACGTGTATTTGTTGTAGGGCTCAAGGAATGCCCCCTACCCTGACTGACAAGGCAAGGTGCAAGTTCCACCAGGAAACGGCTTTTAACTATTTTTTTTCTGAGGCATTTCTTCCTGTGGCCGATTTTTTACTGCAGCTTTAATTTATTCCGATTTTTTTTCCTATTGATTTTTCCCCCTTGCAAAATTACAGCAGATAGATTTTCTCTCCTTAACATGGTCATCTAATCACCCTCTTCCCGCTACATTTCTAGCTTTAAAAAAATGTCTTCCAAAGTAAACTGCCGATGTTCATGAAAAAGTTCTAATCACTTTCAAAACAAGTGGTGGACAAAAGTGTTACAAAAAAAGAGAGACCATCTCCTCGCTTTACCTGAAATCCATGATGAAAAAAAAATCCTGGAAAAAAAGTTTCGATTTGTAGTGCTGGTTGCTGCTTTAGGTTAGTCAGGTTTTTTATGTTGTTGTTGCTGTTTTGACCCTTGTACTGTCCATAAAATCGTGCATAATAGCATCCACTAGGTCTATTCCTTTATTTTCTTCAGTTGTACTTTTTTTCTATTCGACCCTGTATACACAATAGTAATATTTGAAAACTGCTTGTCGAAATAGCACCTGCATGTAGCAGTGACTAGACTGACCCCCCCCCCATTATTTTCTTCTCTTCCCATTTCCCAAACATCAGTTCGATCGAACAATACCTTGTACTTTTGCTATTTCGACGCCCTGTACACAGGAGTAACACTTGAACCCCCTCCCCTCAGTCTAAATAGCACCTGCTTATAACAGTGACCCACTCCCCCTGTCCTCCCTTTTTTCTTCAGCTTTCCATACCCCAGGTTGATTTAAAACTACCTTGCATTTTTTATTTCGACC
>JAHWFP010203829.1:10105-46045 GCA_023313725.1 Lithobius niger
CACTATTATATGATTGTTACTATTGTTATTATTATTATTATATAAATAAAAATTGAAAATAAGCCATCAAGTAATATTATACACTGTATATAAATAAACTTGACTACACCCTGAAAGTCGGTGCATAAAGCCTCCTTTATGCAGTTAGGTTTCATTCAAGTCACATGACCCGGATTCGAACCCGCAAACCGGTCCATCTCCAGATCACTGCCATACCGCCTTTTCCGGTATTTCTATTTATTATTGTTATTATATCACAGAAAAATTGCGTTTGCAGTATTCAAAAAAGTAAGACTAAACGTTGTAAAACTATTGCTAGACGGGCAAGCCATCATTCAATGTAATTGAAGCATGCACCTTTAAAATACAGCATCTTTGTTAAAAATTCTACACTGCCAAAGCATTTGCCTTCCATAAATATGACCAGAGAGGAAAGGGTTAGAATCACTGGGTGCCGTGAGATTTCCCTTGTTGCTAATGAGTTCTCCCCCTTCCCCCGACCCCCAAAGGAACAACTGTGTAGTTGAAGGGCAATAAAACTGAGGAGGGGCTGTGCATTCTTTACTTTGGTGTCCATCCGTAAAGGGAGGGGAAAAAGGGTATGATATCTCCACAGGGATACAGAAGTGTGTATATGGTAGGTGGGAGTTCGGGGAGGGGAGGGAAAGGCAGTAGTGGACAGAGGGCAGCTCAACGCCTTGATTGCTCCCAAGAACCCAAGACTAATGAGCGGTGTGTGGGTGCGGGAATAGTCCCCTTTCGGGACGGACCGGACACCGTCATCTAATGAGGACGAAGCAAAACCTGCATGGTGCGGATGTGTGTTTGTGTGTGGCCAAAGCACACACACACACACACACACACACACAGTGAAATTGGATTATTGCGCCAAGTTAATTTATTAATGGTCTAGTTGCAAGTGTTGTTTGTGATGGTGGTGGCGGTGGCAGTGTGAAGTGATGAAGAAGCGATGACGCGTTGCTCGTGGCCGTTGGGGGCCTAATTCATCTAATGGAAGGGTGACAAGAGTGCGCGTTTCTTTTTCGCGCCATTGCTGCACGTCGTGTTGCATTGTCGGATGACAGCTCTGGCACCATCTCTAGTATATTTTCATCTGGTATCAGATGACTGTGCAAGTGTAAGGTATTGCCAGTTTTTGCGCCTCTTCACCCCCCCCCCCCACCCCAGGGGCGTAAATAAATTTTTTCTTGGGGAGGGGGATTCCATATTTACGCCCCCTTCTGCCAGTATCGTGCACAAGAAGGACTACAGATTGAGGCATGTTTTAATAGGTCTGGTCCATTTCATAGAAAATCACTTCACAGAAGTTTTATTTCACAGACACGATCACTTCAAATATACTCATTTCACAGTCAATCAACTCACAGTCAATCAACTCACACACGATTTTTTCACAAAAATTCGTTTCACAGACAATTTTGCAGACATTTTAAAAAAACTTCCAGAATTTTAATAGTCCCTAAGTATTAATTTTTTTATTTCTAATATTAGCTGCGTATCCATTAAAAAAGAAAGAAATTGACGGCTTGACCTTCATAAAAATAAAATCTGCTTAAATCCTCGGATTTTGGGGTGGGCGGGGGGGGGGGGGGGGGTAGACAAAAGAAAGGAAAAGCAGGAAGGTGAGGTTGAACAGGCTGGGAACGTAGGAAGTACGGTAGGAAGGAAAGACAGATATGAAAAAATGGCCCTCAACACATTGGTTATTTGCTCCTATAATTAACTTGAAATCGAGCCTCATTTTGGCCAGCTCAACAGTGCAATGAAGAACTGTACACAACTGACAGATAAGATTTAGTACAGACTGGGAGCGAAAGGTCTGTAACAATTTTTTTAATTCTGTAGTTATATGTCCGAAAATGATCGTATGAAAAAGCTGTTGGCAACTTTTCAGAATTTTTATAATTTTCGAAAAACATCAAAATGTCTGTGAAATGTTCATGTCTGTGAAATGTTCATGTCTGTGAAATGATCGAGTCTGTCTGAAGCGAACACAGTGTCTTTGAAATGAGTGTTTGTGAAGTGACTGTGAAATAATCGGCTCCCGTTTTAAAATGCTTAGCTGATGCGTTTGCTTTTTTATTACGAACATTTTTTTCTTCCCCTGGAGTTGGATTCAGCCTGTAAGTCCCCCCCCCCCTGCACACGCCACTACCTGCCAAAAGTATTTCTCACAAGCTCAGCATAATACATTTACTGGTATTTGTACCCATACAGAATGGTAAGAAGATTAATAATACGTAGTTGAGAAAACAACAGTTGTGAAAACAAGAAAAAGTTGATGATGCTGTTGCTAGAAAACGTACGTCCACTTCTTTTTTCAAGAACAATAAAATTATAAAACCAGGGGACGAACACATAGGCGTTATGATCTAGACAGTCAGGATGCTTAGCGCATCAACAATATAGGCTGTACTATATGAAGCAAGCCTCAAACTCCTTATCTCAAAAAATGGGCTTTTCTTGAGAAAAATGTTGAGTGTGTTGTTTATACTGAAATAGTGGTACAGGATTCCTTCCTCATGGTTTTATTGGTAATTTGTTGCAACTAATTTACCTTTATTGATCAAATACTTTTCTAGCACTGCTTAATGCATGGCTACGTAAAATAAAAAAAGGTTTTCAAAAACGTACCGACTCGGAATTAAATTATTTTTCCAATGACTTTTACGCCCCCTCGTTATTTACGCAACTGACCCACCCCCACCATTCTTTCCACCTCTATAAAGTTTTTGAAACTAGTTATTTATTTTACGGATTTTTTTTTTGCGTCATGTTGTGGTGTGGTTAAGAGGGGGTTATGAATATGTGCCCGCCTCAACCATGTAAACCCAGAAGGCATTCCCCGTCTCATCTATTACCCTAATAGTCTATTAACAGCCTTGGCAAAACACGCCCCTCCCCCCGGCCTCTAAAATGCGTAAAGTCAGCAATCGTGATTCCACGATTTCTGAAAGCATTTTAGATCGTAATTTTTCTGCTCGAAATTGACAAAACGCTTCATTCAAGGAAATCAATGTTCCACGCAATTATTAATCGCGGTTTTTTTTTCTACAGCAAAATAAACTGAAAACTACATACGTAAAGCAGACTAAATAAACTAGTAAACTAAATTCCTGGGAAAATGAGAATAAATACACTACTTTAATGCTAGACCGAACCCAGATCACGTAAGTGAATGAGCGCATAAACGCCGAATTGCTCGCGATAGAGTTAGGCTTATAACCCTCCGTGGACAAAAGTAAGACTCAAATTATAACTTTGTTTCGGCCGACTCCCCTTTTTTTTTATCGAATTATTTTGAATTTTATTGGGTTGAATGCGGGACACGCTACTCCGACAAAACGTTAGTGTATAAAGGTGGCGCACTGTAGCACGCTATTTCTCGCTATTTCTAGTGCATGATTTTCGCTGTTTGGCTTGTTTTCCTCTATCCTTCATCGAAGAGAAGGATAGACAATAGAGCAGTGACATTTGCCGCCATATTGGCACCAGTATGGGTTTTGGAGGGCATAACTACAAGGTGCACTACATAAAAATGGAAGGAAAAACAACGGAAGAGCGGATTTCTTAGGCTTAAAATAACGTTGTTTTCTCCAACAACAAAAATCGCGCGTTTTAGGTCTAAGAAACCACTCTTAACAGCATCGGCTTCAGTATGACGCCCTTCTGTTTCTCTCTACTGTCTACCTTGCAGCTAGCCCATTAAGGCTCCAGCATAGAGTTATATACAATAATACTACGGCGTGTCACTGCTGTATAGACAATATATGACAATAGACAACAGCAATAGACAATTCTACTTTAGATGTTGTATTGACGCTCCGTTTTCCAAATCTCGTTGCGGGAGAATTTCGCAGTGGTGGAACTACAACGAGGCAGAGGAGACAACCGCCTTCAGGCCTAGCGTCTTTGGGGGTGCCCCTCACTAGTCCCAATTTAAACATTCTTTTTTAGCACAGAAATAACTACCATGGGACTGACTCGAAGACAAACAAACATTTAAAAGCACCCTACATACTGTCATGGTCATTCGATCCTATTACCTTCGGTAAGGTAATAGGATCGAATGACTACGATATTGTCACCTTAAATTCACATACTTTAAAGTTAGTAACACTTTAAAGTATTATTTTGTTACGTGTAAATATCGAATTGTTGATATATTGTGAATGCCTACTGCAAAATTTTATCTAAAATGCCTCCAAAATCAGATTTTGCTCGTGTTGAGCCAATGTATTACCTTTCAAGTTAGCCTCTCTCCGTTCTTAGCAAGCTGGGGCAGCTATGTAGTCCAACAATTGCTTTCAAAAACTTAATGTTTTTTTTTTTTTTTTTTTTATAAAGGAGGGGGAGGAAGCTGCACTGTGTTCCTGCCACCGGGACCTTAATTTGAAATTACGCCACTCGAGGATTAAATGAACCAAAATAAATACAAACAATGAACAAGTATGAAACGATGGACAGTCTCTTAATTCTACGCGAGCGCAGAACTGGATTCAGACATAGGTTCTTTTATGGATCAAAATCAGTGCTGTTTCACTTCGAACACCCCCCCCCCCCAATGACCGCCATGTTGGACTTTAAAGCCTTTACCCGAACGCCATCTCTTCTGTCACTCATCCGATTCAGACACGATCAAATGAGCAGAGAAAAAGAAAAAAAACAAAAAAAAACAAATGAACCGACAATTAAGCCTAGTCTGATTATAGAGGAATTAACTTAATTTAGGCCTGTAGGATCCATGGTCTGTCCGCGTGAGCGAACGCCAATGGCGCGGGACTAAGAGCTCATTGTACGAATGAAATGAATGGAAAGTAGAGGAGGAGGTCGGTAGTGTTATTTCCTGCTTTCAATTTCTACTAACCAAGAAAAAAGACTCTTACGTATACGTACTGGACAGAATGAACGTTGGAATGGAAACGATATTGCGTAAAAATCGAATCCGTTAGTATAAGCCTTCACTGTAGCCATGGAAAGCCACCACCTCGACAATTCCATAACGAGACGTGGAAGACAAATCCATTTATCAGTTTAACCTTCGCCAGCAAGTGCCAAAAAAAAAGGATTTCCTTAAGTCCACAAGTATGATCGTCGACTGGCGTGTTATAGTATATGCACTTCATTTGTTTTGCTAAAAACTCGTTGGGGTTAAAAAAAAAAAAACCTTGTTATTGTGTGCGCGGCGTATCTTGAGTCCTGCAAGTACTTTGTGAGCGGCTACGTCTTCCTGGAGGGGGTGGCTTTAATCGATGGCCGCCATTGTTTTTGTAACCATCTTGGATATCAACAAGCCACTCTGCTACTGAAAACGTACAATCGATTATCTGTGTTCGTTCTGCGGAGAACTCAAGATAGGCCGCGGACACTTGCGCCTATTTTATCTCGTTGGTGAAAAAAAAAAAACACCTTACCTCTTTTTTGCACCTTGACTACGTCATTTCCTTCTTCTTCACTCCCACAATGGTTGCCTCGTTCATGTTTTAGACCACGTATGATGTAAGTTGACAATTTTAACGATTTTTCAGAACGCGTTGTTCTTATCTAAATACGTTGCATTTGACCTTGTATTCTTGAAATACGATTTCTAATAATTGTTTTTAATAATTGCTTTAATATGATAGGTATAATGCTGTGAATGTGTACTATGTGGGTCGTACGTGACTGATTATGGGAATGTAGGCAACCTTTCCTCTTTGAGGATGACCACGCCATTGTGGTCGAAATATAAGTTTATTTTTATCTTTTGTTGTGCTCACGGCTTCTTTTTCTGCGATATCATCGCGTTGGTTTGCAAGAGTCTTATGCAGAAACATATAAAAATAACGTTAAACGCGTCAACTGCCTGTTCACATAATAAGCCGACAGGTTTAAGAGGCTGATTAGCACTTGGGTAGCAAAGCCATCGGCTCCAGCGACACTCGACCACCACAGCCAGCAAGGAAGCCAGCCACTCACTGTCAGCAGTAATGAGTCTGGATTGGAGCCGCCATATTGTAACTAATGGTGACGTAATGGCAGGGCTACGGAGCAGACAAATCATTTTAGTATCGTCAATCCCAAACCCAAATTCACAAACAATGACCTGGAGGATTTTTATTGGCGTAGTTGGCTGCCCATACTTTAAAAACTGACTGTCCAACCATGGAGGAGGAAAGAGTAGGTGCACTATGCCATGCTCCACCACATTTTAAGCCGTGGCTCACGTATGCAAAATAAGAAGCATTAGCCTCACTGATTTTTACATCTACAACCGGTGCCGGACGCGCACACTCTTTGTTGCATTTCCGGTTTGCCTTGCAAAAGGCATAAAAGTAAGATCGGCCGTCAACAGTCACGTCCCCCGAAAACCCATTCCCATCTAAATTCCGCGCAACGCCGACCAAAAAAGACCGACCAAGAGCATGGGAGTTCTTTCTCCCCCACAACATGCAGTCACACTTAGTCGCCAAGGTAACGGACGACCCCGTCGCCAAACAGAGTTGTAGTCGTATCCTGATCGAGCAACCCACCAGCTTCGAGCTACGACGATCGAGAGTCGAGTTTAGTTGCAACGGGGTTTCTCGTCAACCGACAATGGATTCCTAGAATTTCCGACCGAGCTAATGGGGAATGGTACATTGGGCGTGGCCTTAATATGTCAGACGAGGCATCAAGGCTGGAGCCGCTTTTCCTAACAACACAATGCGCTGTAAATGCTCACGAATGCGTGAAGGCGTTTGTTTGTCAATGTTGGTATTATTGGGAGGTGCATTTTTTTTTTTTTTAAAATTTTATTTATTTATTTATTTATTTATTTTTTATCATCCTTGCAACCGAAGAGTACCACACGCCCACAACACTTGTGTTGCGTAGTGATGACATTTGTGTTATTGTGCGGTACGAATTTTCAAATATGTCAAATCAGTATACCACGAGCAGCTTGTGCAATACCTCATTTGAAATTGCAGAGCAAATAGGGGCAGTGTTACAAAATAAGCGACAACAGGAACTTGTAAAAAAAAAATTAGTTCTTTCGAAACGAGTAGTGTGATCCAGTAATAGATTAGAAAACAAAAACGAACTCGTTTGTTGCGTAAGGTAAGGTTAGGTTTAACAGACCCCAAGTCAAAACAACAAAGCGACACAAACAAACTTTCCAGTAAAAGTTTCAGATAATACTGCAGTGTTGCTGTACTGTTTAGTCCACGCGAAACCTAACTGCTGTATTCAAAAGTTTTTACCATTTTTACTTTTGCAGTTGATAGCTCAGCTAATGATTGGTGCGTTCTACTTGGCTAAACAACGACATGGTTGGGAATTGTTTAAAAACTAATCGTCTTAGTACGGTCAGCACAACTGCACAGGTCATTCAGGGTGTCGTGCGAGTCCTTGAAAACCTGGAAATGTCCTTGAAAGTAATAATGAAATTCCATGCCTGGAAAGTCCTCGAAAATCTTGAAAAATTGTATATGTACCATCAGTAGAGCGATAACCCAAAAGTAGACGACGTGACTTCAGAAAATTGAAAAAATTTAGCCAAGAAAGTAGTTGCTTACATTATTCTTCATCTGAACAAAATAAATCTTCGTTTTGACGACTTTTAGATGTGGTGATACGTCAGTCGGTAAATCCGTTGGCCGAAAATTCTAAAAAGGTTATGATGTCATAATGTTTTTTGTTGTTTATTTCCCCCCCATTTTTGGTCAAATGCTTGATTATATTGCATCAGGCTTCTCCGTTTCTTATTTTTCATGGACTTCTGAAAAAAACTAAGTTTCATACCGTAATTTACGCTACAGTAGCAGCTCCCAACATGCACGGACTGTACCGTAAATGATGGGCACCACTCAAAAACACTAGGCACCTCTCAAAGAAACTATGGAAATAAAGTGCGTATAACTAGGCATATACTTAATTTCTGAAAATGACAATGATTACTCGGCCGAGTGAGAAAAGCTACAACACACTAATTTGTTTTCTGTTTCTCATTTCCATCTTGGCAATTCGTGAATTTGAAAATAATCCAAGAATAATGAGAGCAATGTAAGGCGACATACTCGACTGCTCTCTTGGCTAAATTTTTTTTCAGTGTTCTTCAGTCACGTCGTCTACTTTCCGTTCATCACCCTATGATGATACATACATCATTTTCAAGATTTTCAAGCACTTTTCCCGGCATGGAATTTCATTATTACTTTCCAGGACATTCCCAGGTTTTCAAGGACTCGCACGAACACTGAATTGCCTGTAGAGCTGTGCTAAGCTCACTAAGACGATTAGTTTTTAAACATTTTCCAGCGATGTCGTTTAGTCAAGTAGAATGCACCAATCATTAGTTGATGTACCGTGTGAATTTAAGCAAAAATGGTAAAAAAAAATAAAAAAACTGAATACAGCAGTAAGGTTTCGCGTGGACTAAACAGTTCAGCAACACTGCCGTATCTGAAACCTTACAGGAAAGTTTACTTGTGTCTCTTTGCTGCTTTGACTTTTCGGATCAGTTAAACCTTACCTTAAACATCAAATGAGTTCGTTTTTGTTTTCTAATTCTCATTTCCATCTTAACAATTCGTGAATACGACACCCATCCAAAGCGATGAAACCGAAGTAATCGAACGAACGCAACACCGTTCTTTACGCGCGCATCTGGACTTGCCCCCACACAAACATGTTATTTGCTGGCGAAATGATGAAAGAAGCTATCGTGTTGTTTCAAAAAGTGTCAATTGTTAGTAGTAGTAATAGTAGTGTGTGTGTGTGTGTGTGTGTGTGTGTGTGTTTTGTCACTTGTAATTATTTTCTGCATCCTTTTCTGCATCCGGTCTGTCCTCCTGTCCGGTGTTTTTCAATTTTTGCAGGAGGTACAGATGTATGACAAGATTTAGATTAGGGGTTTGAATAATATCTCTGTAATGTGTGGTGCAGTGGCAACCCGGACCACTGCACTGTGACTGAGGTTGGCGCTAATGATCAAGCTGTCGACGCGCCATTAAGCCTCATCTCCCCCCCCCCCCCCACACACACACACTAAAAGAACTTGGCTTGCTCTGCCAATAAACGTACAGGCAGAAATATTGCAATTCTTTTTAGGAAGTTCACTATTCAAGTAAAATGATTCCTGATTTTATCGTCATGGCCATGGGTAGCTCTTGACAGGAAATAAAAATCGTATTGTCTTGTTTAGAAAAATCTCGTTTTTTCTCATTATGTGGGAAGTAGACCAACATTTTATTGTTTTGGGACTTGAGTGTTTCTCGATTGTGGATGGACACCTTTTACTCAAACCTAAATTGGCCTGTCAGAAATAAAAGGGACGTAATCTACATTTTTATTTCATCGAATTTTATCGTAGTAACTGCAAAGTGACCAAAAAGTTGCGACTTTTTACTGGTCTTTCAGGCGTTATGACATTGCTGGTGCAAAGGTAGATAAACACACTGTTCAACAACGGAACTCTTACATTCAATCTTTATTGAACAACCTTTTAAAATTAAGCCATAAATTTCACGTTTATTTTCAGGCTATCCACACAATTTTTAAAAATAAACTATCATCCATTTCGTTTTTAATTTCAAGCTGTCTAAACAATTTTTTTTAATGAGTCGCTCAGTTCATCTTTAATTTCAGGCTGTCTAACTTTTGAAAATAGTTAATTTGGCATGAGCTACGTGCCGAACTCTCAAGCTGTCTCAGAGCAATGAACACAAATCGGTATACATTATGCAAAAAAAAAAAAGCACAAAGGAAACAGCACAATTTGTTCAGTAAGGCCGCCCGCGCACTGAGCGACTTGACCGCGCGGCCAGGTTGCTACAACCAATGAAAATGATTAGTGCGTGGTTTTACATAAATGGTAAGCATTCTCATTGGCTGCAGCGACCTGGCCGCGCGGTCAAGTCGCTCATTGCGCGGGCGGTGTAAGGGCGCGTTTATGCAACGACGGTCAACGTAAATTTTCTCGCTCACTAGTTTTTACTTGGGTAAAACTCAATCTGCTGGCTGCTTCTCGCCTTTGCTGGAGCATGTAGTTTTCGAGTTGTCTATAGGGAGTAACCATGGCACGTGGACGCAGATCCTCTCCTCGTGCATCGCGACACGAAGGACGATGGGTGCAAATGACAGCGTCGATTTATGACAACACAAAACAATTATTACCCTACTATCACACAAGTCGGCGGACTGATTTCTGGCTATGCTGCCGCACTTATAATATAAGTCGCTGTAAATAATTTTAAGGAAAATTGGAAATAAGCCATCAGCAAAAATTTTCGCTGATGGCTTATTTCCAATTTTCCTTAAAATTTATTTAAAATCGCTGTAAATAATTTTAAGGAAAATTATTTACAGCGGTTAATGTCTATTTACTCATCATATAAGTGCGGCAGCAGAGCACTTCCCCGTGGAGCACTGGGCAGAAATCATATAAGTGAAAAATTGGATATAAGCCATCAGCGAAAATTATGGCTTATTTCCAATTTTCCTTAATATTATTTGCAGTGATTTATGTCTATTTATTTATCATGTAAGTGGGGTAGCATGGCAATTCAGAAATAAGTCCGCCGACTTGTACGATATAGTAATAAATGTTGTTTTGTTTTTTTTGTCATAAATCTGCCCAGTGATTCACTGGGAAGTGCTACGCTGCCCCACTTATATGATTTCTTCCCAGTGCTCTACATGGAACAGCTGTGCTCCCCACTTACATGATTTCTGACCAATACTCTACGGGGAATGCTATGCTGCCACAGTTATATGATTTCTGCCCAGTGTTTTACCTCAAATTTCGGTCCCATCCCCCCCCCCCAAAAAAAAAAGATATTTGAGATAGCAATTTCATCTTCGAAGTCATAAATTTCATGCACCAAAGCTCCCACGTCATGAAATTTCAACCAAATCACAACAAAATTGCGAACGCTATCGTTTCCCAAACAGACAAATAAATCGACAAAATCCAAATTCAGTTTAGTATTCGACCTCGATTGCTTCCCTCTCTCGGTCAATTAGTTCGCACACTTGTTTGACTGTGACATGATTCTTTAATATGGTATAAAATACAGCTTTCGTAGGTTTTAAATTTTTCTTTTGATATTTAAAAGCGTCTAGAAAGGCCTGTAATAACTTCAAGGATTGGATACTGGTTTTAACAATCATCAGACTGACAAATTAGTTCGGCCATTATTCAGAGAAATTATTCAGCAGTAAATACACAGCAGAGCTTGCAACATAAAACCGCACCTAAAAACACGCGCATCCAGTTTTTATTTTACTGGTACGAAATCGCCACAGACAATTCAATCAATGCGCCGTCCGTATCAGTCTTCACGGCCCTGTTCATAATCTTATAAACTCTACGTAAATTAGTGGCTCAGCAATTCCTTCATATTCGCTAGGCCGCACGCTCACACCTGTGCGAAATCGAATCTTCTACCATCAACCACATCATCTTCTTGATACGTCACCAGCGTTGGAACATCGCTGTAGCTTGCTTGCAACGTTATTCTGTAGCTTGCAGCTGATCTTCGTGAGGAGAGGCAATGACACGTCAAAATAGGCCACTTGGCCTGATAAATCATGTTGTTTTCATGATGCATGATGGTGGGACAAAAACGTCCCGTGCAAGGTGCGAAACTTGGGACCAATTGAAGACTCACGCAATGGAGTGCAACCAAGGCGTGAACAATTAGGTAGCTAAGCGGTCGATGGAAGGCAGGAAGGAAGCACTCGTTTCCAACAAGAAGTAGGAGAAGAAGCAGAACAATGTGAGCGTGGTGCCAGACCGAAATTGGCGCCCGTTCGACACTGAAACTCGCTTCCAGAATAAACTCCTTTCGTCAACTGCCAACACATGCAATTAATTAGGTAACATGCAGGCGTGTAAGCCGATACGGGGTGGGGATGCTGGGGCGTACGACTGACCCCCCAGTTCCCCCAACAAATTCCGAAAATCGCAAATTTGATGATGAAAGTGTCCCCAAGGTGCCGAATATGCAGAAAAGCACAGTAAGGTTCCAAATTATAAAAGTATCCCTATAGCCCCCCCCCTCTTTGGACCAGAGGCATAGAAATTAAACGAGTATGTTGCTGCTTTGAAATGTGGAAGCTTTTTTCTCCACAACACATTAGCCGCTCTGGGCAAAATTAGGTTGGCTAAAAAGTTTCGGCATTTTTAAAAATTTCGTCACTGGTCCATTTCGTAAAATTTGTCTGCCTTCAGAATGGGATTAGGACTTGCATCATCGTACTCAACAAGGTCTAATATGTATGACCCACCCCCTTCATCCCGAATAGGTAGCTACGTACCTGACATGTGGAAATACTAGCATTTTGATTATCTGCAATCCACAGTTGACCAAGATAACTGAATTAAAGCAAGAATATAGAGGCAGCTTGTTCGTCGAGGAGTCGGGAAATTTCTTGAATACTGAGCCGTGCGACACTTACAAAGGTTTTCTCGTTTTTTACTACAGTAGAGCCGTAACCGTCCTCCTGTTCGAGGGGTGGGGGATGGCTTGCTTTTCTCGTTGACTATATTATTTGTGATTTTTACTCTATTGTTGCTTGTGCGTTTTTGTAGATTAAATCGGTCATGCACGATGATCTGAAGTCACATCTTTTAGGGCGCGTTTATGCAATGACTCGCCTTCGCATTCCCGCAGCTGAAATTTAATTGCGATGGCAAAATTGTCGTTGCCGTGGTAACAACGCTTCCTGGTTTAGCTAGCTAAATCCGACGCCGTTTGAATAAATACTTGCAGTCTCATAATTCGTGACAGTAAGATAAAGAATTCCTCCTGACGAGACAATTTTCCCAATCGCTTCTAAACTCGATTATTGACTCGTTTCGTTGCAAGCTGGCAGTGCTAAAATTGCCACCATGTTGGAATTTCAGATAATTTCTAGCTTCTAGCTACGAGAATGCAAAGAGGAGTCATTGCGTAACGCACCCTTAGTGTGGTCGGCGAGGTGATGACTCAGGAACGGAGAGAAGGAACCCAAATCCAAAAAAAAATATATTTATTTATATGCATCCATCTACGAAAGAAAATTATACAACGACAAGAAATGGCATGTATGGTTTTACTGGTTTACACAGCTAAAAGTAAATGGTTTTTATGAACCCTGATGAAATCCCGTGAATAAGGTTGTGCAGGTAAAGTCCCCTTTAACTCCTGGAAAACAAAAAGGCATTATAAAGAAAAATTGTAATCAGCCTTTATTTTAGATAACGTTCTGTTATTTTGTTTTCGATTCGTGCAGTATTTATCAACAGATCAATTTTTGCTGATTTGGCTGATACCAATTGAAACATTCAAGATTTTGACTGGGTTGTCTTTTATCCAAGTGTTTTTCTACTAGTTATCTGTTTATAGAATTTCAGCTCTGAGTTGTATAGTTAAGACTTGATCATACAAACACCTCATTAATGGTAAACCCATCAAGGCTTCGCCGTAGAAAATAGTGATATCAGAGCCAAAATGGCTGCCACCAAGTTTGCGGTCCAAACCGAGATCACGCAAGCTTTGCTGACTATCACCGAGGTTAGTTAAGATTGAGTGATCAGGGTTGGGACGGAAAAGTTGGTGGCAGCCATTTTGGCTCATATACCACTACTTTCCATGGCGAAAACTTGATGGGTCACGTTACCATTATGAGGTTTTCGTATGATATCACCCTTTTTAATTGTTTAATGGTTTTGATTTACCGTAAGTTTGATTGTGAGCTCCTCACACCAAGGTATGCGCGTCAATTGGGCGATAACTCTGTTCTCCTGTCTGGAGTTTTTAAATTTTTGCAGGAGGTGCAGATCTAGATTCGGGGTTTGTTTGTAATGTGTGGCGCAGTGGCCACCAGTACCACTGTACTGCGTCTGAGGTTGGCGCGCTAATGACCTTGCTGTCGACGCGCCATTAAGCCTCAACCCCCACCCTCCCCAAGGCATGGCCGTGCCCATCCTTCCATCGCTTTCCTTCATAGCACCCAATGGACTACGGAATGATGTACTAGTGCTAACGGTTGTGGTTACTGATTTTAACTCAGTCTTGGTCTCGTAGGACGCTCTTTGTCCACAAGTCGGAATGCAAGACTGGTTCATCTTTTTTTTTTAATTGTTCACGAAAATATCGAAACAGTATTCCAGCGTATCACCACAACTCAGGAACTAAGCCAAGACCCCGACCCATGGCCAAACACCCAACTGTACCGAGAAGAGGGAAAAGGCCTGTTTGGTTTAGCAACGCAGGGTGACACTTGCACTTCACACTCCACGACACTGTTGACAGGTTTACATTAAGACAGATAAGGCGCCACCAGCAGACGGTTTGGCAAATGGGAGAATCTTGTCCGGGATGTTCCTTCAAGAAGACTATCTATTTTCAACTTCTCGCGCCGCCACCATAAAAATGAGCGTGAAAGAAAGCTCGGCTGTTTCGATGTTGTTCTAAGCTAAAGATTGGCACGCAGTCTAAAAAATACCCTGTGCGTTTACCTGGGGCTTGCCAAGAGAGTGAAAACGGGTTGAAACATCAAGTTGGTTTCTGTTGGGATGGCTTGCAATAGTCAATCAAGTCGACTCGACACGAGAGAGCTTTCGTACATGCTTTATTGTAAGCGCAGTTAAAGGTTTTTGACGCCGCAGATTTGGATAACTGAACCATTATCAGTGATGTTTTAAATTTTTTTTGGTAGATATATGTTCATCGCTAGACACGAATGGTAGAAGAACGTCAACTGCACCTCAGGGTGGTCGGTGTTGCTAACGAAAGGGATTGAAGGCCTAATTCGTAAGACAATACGATTCGTGTCTTTATTCCTCGTTTGATATTCGAATATGTTATAGTGCATTGCGAAAAGTACACTGTAAGTTCATGTTTTTCACGAGCGAAGTTGTAACTGGAGTTGTAACGGTTGGAGGATAAAATGTGATGAATGTTTAAAATTAAACACTGCCAGGGCGCATTTAAGCAACGAATCGCCTTCTCCTTCTCGCAGCAAGAAATCATCTGAAATTCCAACATGGCGGCGGTTTTAGCTCTGCCGACTCATAACGAAAAGAGTCAATATGCGAATTCAGAGGCGACTGGGAAAATCGTTTCGTCAGAAGTTCATTATCTTGTTATCACGGATCATAAAACAAGCATTTGCTCAAACGATGTCGAATTTAGCTAATCCAGAAAGAATTGTTACCGTGGCAACGACACATTTGCCATCGCGATTAAATTTCACCTACGAGAATGCTAAGGCGAGTCGATGCATCAACGCGCCCTTAAAGCACTACGCCGTGAGCGAGAATAACACAGTACCTGTTTTTCTAAGCTTACAATATTGGCTTCATCATTCTAGGTCAAAATGCCAGAAAACGGACGTATGGTAAAACCCCAAAACACCTAACTGGCCATCTTTGATGGCCCCCCCCCCCCTCACGGATTTTTGCTCAACTAGATACTAAACCTTTGTTACAAACACAACAGTTTACTTGAATCCTGGAGAAGCACTTAACAAACAAAGCTCATTAGCAGAAGAGTGTATATAGCCAACCACCGCATACTGTACGCCATTAGGAAGTTATTAGCTAAAAGTGTGCCCAGCTGCCGCCTCTTGCGTCACCGAGGATGTTGAGCCGGAGAGGGAAGGAAGAAGGAAAGTCGAAAAAAAAAAAAAGATGAAGCAGCGAAACTGAGAGAGAACTCAACGCGCACCTTGTCGAAAAACGAAACGCAAAAGATCCAAAAAGTTGCCAACTCATGGCGCGGTCCTGTCGAGGGATATCCGGCGAATCGAATGGAGGCCAGCCCATGCTGTGGCACGTACGTTGTCGTCGCGCTTTTCACGGAGGGAGGGAGGGAGACAGGGATGGAAGGTGGAAGTCGGGGGGTGAATTCCAAAATGGCCGCGGGTCTCGACATCCCAACGTGGGCGCGGGTCAACTGTCGTCTGCCGGTGGCACCGGTTCCGCCACGCCACGCATGCGACGCTATTTTACATTAGCCATGCTCAATAATAATTACCGACACGTGCGACAACCGGCGGGAAATTTGAAACCTTCAACGATCGAGTAACCCTTTTCTCCTCTTTGTGAGGGCTGACATGCAGCTTCGGGGATTTTTCGGTTATTCAGATCTGAAGACGACTCCACATAGCAGCACTACGAATACCACCCAAACTATCCAACCTGTAATTGGCCAGATTTATTCTTAAATGGAAAGCCAGTACAGTTACACGTAAAATAAACAACTTGCGACGTTTCTAAGCAATCCGCACTTCGTTATCATACAATAAAAGATACGGCTACGAAGCCAAAGTCAATTAAAACACTTTAAAATCCACTTTGTGATTTTAAAGTGTTTTACTTGACTTTGTCTTTTTAGGCGTATCTTTAATTGGATTTGGATTGGATTTTACTTGATTTTGGCTTCTTAGCCGTGTGTTTTATTGCTTAGTAACGAAACGGGTGTAGCTTCGAAACGTCGTAAATTGATTATTACATGTGCAGTGTATTTGCTCTCCATTTTTAATCGTCACGACTTAGTGCTCATACTATACTTTTTATTTTTTTCCACGGATTTTTATTAGTGCGGACTTTTTTTGGTTTGTTTTATTTGTTGCAATGTGTAGGACCTATGTGTTCACCGAACTATAAGGCATCGAGTACAGGACGAACAACACAAACTGAAGTTGCTATGTAAGATGGAAATGTTCCAGTTTCCGACTTACCACCGTTTGTTCACCATCATGAGCAACTTTCATTTCGTCAGTTATCCAATATAAACAAGCAGCCGTCTCTCCATTGCTCTTCTCTTCGATTAGTTATCGTGTCCCCAAACAGGATACGGGGCAGACGAAAGATGAACCAAAGCTCAATGTGTTATTCACAGGTTAAGTTCTACCTCTGAATAACACTTTGAGCTGTGGTGAGATGAAAATGATTGTATGTCGCCAAGTTCGCCAGAGCACTCGTGGAATCATTAAACACTGATGAAATGGGTACCCTGAAAGTCAAGAATCCATTCCACAGCCAGACCGAGTACCAGAAGCTCTGCAGAAAACACAGAATAGCCTGATGGAAGGCGATGGGAAACAGTCACTCCCTCATGCACACAAGCACACGCCATGCCAACTTCTGACTTTGACTCAACAGTGAATAGCCGCCCATATCCGGCGTACTGATAACACAGACGCCGGAACTCCTGCAAGTACCATGCTGGTGGAGTGGACCCTTTTGGGAGGGATGCCAGAGAAAAAGTGAAAATCCTACTTGGGTCAAGCCAAGGGGCCACTGACATCTCCCTAAGCCTCAAGATGCAGGGTATTTCAAAGGCTACCTCTCGACAGGACTGGAGCCTTTAGTGGAAATCACCCTTACCCATCCCGCGTCTGGCTTTCCTCAAGTCTGGTGCAAAAACCATGTACCAAGCAGGACTGGATCACACAGCACACAATCGCACAACATACTGAATGCCTAGCAGTAGCCGGCGAATTGCCAAAAGTAGCTTTGAGGCTTCAGCATAGACGCTGACCACTGGAGATGGCCAAAACGCCCGAGTCACCAGTTGCAGGCCACTGCGATGCACCCCTTGGAGTCCCCTCACACAACGTATCCCAGCTCTGCTTTCCCGCTTGCCTGGGCTGCAGAAAACCGTGATTTTCTGCTGGATCCCGGGCCATGTTGGGATAGCTGGGAATGAGCACACTGATTCTGGAGTGAAAGGAGGCCTTTCTGGTCCTCTCGAAAGGGATCTCGGCCTTATTCCCTCAGACGCCTTTCCAACTCTGTGTCTGAGATTGCACGCTTTTTGGCAAGCCTTGTGGGATAGACATAAGACAATAAATTGCAGGCTGCTAAAGGCACAGTGCAGGAATTTCACTCGGCGTGTCGCTGCAGTTGCCATGAAGAGGTGGTGTTGGCCCATTTATGCATTTGTCACACCAAACTTACTCACTGTTTCTTTTTGTAGGGGGATTTACCTCCTGAATGCCATTGGTATCGACGGCCACTTACGGTTCGACACTTGCTTGTTGAGTGTCACCATCCTGATGGTGTTCACCGCCGCTTCCGTCTTGTACGAAATAAAGCGCGTCAATTAGGTGGTAAGTCTGTCCTCTTGTCCAGTATTTTTAATTTTTGCAGGAAGTACAGATCATGATAAGATCTAGATTTGGTATTTGTTTAGCATCTCTGTAATGCGTGGCGCATTGGCAACCCGGACCATTGCACAGTGAATGAGGCTGTCGCTAACGACCTGGCTGTCGACGCGCTATTAAGCCTCAATTCCGCCCACTCCCCCATATGAAAAGGAAGGAACAGAATAATTTAACTTCAGTATTAACTACCACATGAAGTGGGCTGAGCACACATATCATCCCCTTATTCTTCCCATCCACTACCCTCTCCACCGAAATTGAACCGCCCATGTTCGTATTGTGCATGCGTGACCAACCGCTTTGAAGACTTGAAAAATATGACAAATTGGGTATGTTATTTTGAAATCACTCTTTATAGTTTGTGTGCAAGCATGTTGCAAATTTTATTCACTAATTATCTACAAAAGGGGTACCACACCAAATCACTTCATTTTTTTGTACTAACCGACGCGACACTTCATCGTAACACCATTTCGCGTCAGTGAAACCCGGGGAAAAAGGGTGTAAAGTTCAAAAAAAATATTTCAAAAGACGTAAAATGCTAGTCACACACATGATAAGGCAATGGAGGTGGCAGCTACATTGTGAGGGAAGCAGGGTAGCCAGAAAACCCGATTTCCATCTCACTAAACATTTACGGAAATTTTTCTTTTATTCTGAATTTTATTATTTTGTTCCAAATTATGCTCCTCACTCATGTTGCCTAACCTAACCTAACCTAACCTAACTGACAATAACAACAAAACCAACGAAATTGACAATAACAAAAACACACGAAGAAAAATTTCCGCAAACTTTTGTTGTGGTGCAAATCGGTTTTACAGGCTGCCCTGCTTCTCGAATCAAAGACCTCGCAGTATGTCTGCCACTGCCGCAGCTTTAACGTGTCTGTGACTAGCATTTTATGTCTTTTGAATAATTTTTTTAGAAGTTTATACAGGTCTCCCCCGGGTTTTGTGATGCAAGATGGTGTTAGGATGAAGAGTAGCGTCGGTTAGCACAAAAATGTAGTGATTTGGCATAATGCCCCTACCTTTTATTCGGATTTCTATTGGTATAAATTCTTCCATTTTTACAGCGTTTGTTTTCAGAAACTCCAATCATGAGTAAATTATTGGTAAACCTTCATAGTTTAGAATGGGGCAGGCAGA
This sequence comes from Lithobius niger, assembly GCA_023313725.1. Taxonomy (NCBI): domain Eukaryota; kingdom Metazoa; phylum Arthropoda; class Chilopoda; order Lithobiomorpha; family Lithobiidae; genus Lithobius; species Lithobius niger. Next base: position 29,398 of record JAHWFP010203829.1, read on the forward strand.
CAGCCTCCTCTCTAATCCGGTATTACTAATGATTTACGCCTTAGGACTAAAGCTAATGAAAAGGCGACACATAGGGGCAGCTGACTCAGAACTCAGAATGCAGAATTACGGATGAATTGAAACGAAAAAACTTTTGGTTAACTTGCACACGGGCCCACATCGTACTTGGTCCGCCATAGCGACATAGCGATCACGAGCGAAGCCGTCGCTGCCCCCTATGTTCTATTATACCACCATTTTATTTTCTTGTGTTCACTATTGCCACAAGAACGCAGATGCGAAGCATCAGTAAAGACGGAACAAATAAGTTACGGTAGAGTAGAGATGGAAAAATGGGGGTTGGGGGTGGGGAGGGGGGAGGGAAGAGAAATTCACTTGGGGGAAATTGGCACTCGAATGAACCAGCAGGTGGTTGCTACGCCAGCGAAGGAAACGCTGGCCAAACCAAATGCTTCTTTCATTTTGTGTGTCCATGTGTTCCGTTGCTTGTATTTTTTCGTTCTGTTTTTTTTCTGTTTTTTTTTTCCATCTGTTCTGGTTAATCGGTTGCTTTAGCTGGGTGGTACGACGATAATTTCCTAATTCGTTGAGTTGGGGAGAGGGTGCATTAAATAAAGTCACACATGAGACGATCTTATTAACAAAACAACTCGTATTTAAAGAAAATTACTGTAAAAAAAGCCAGACATACGCTGAAGAATAACACAGGAACTTATATTTCGACATCAGATCGCGATGCCAACTTCAGAGTGTGTAAACACAACTACATTTCTTTCATTTTGTTACCTCATGCAATGCATTTTTTTCATGTTTTGTACCTAAAATAACATGTAACCTTTGAATCACGTACCCAACAAATGTACATAATAAATGTGCATAAAAGGAGCGGTGGGGACTGGGGACACGTTACCGGCATACGATCGATGTAGTCCGGGGCCAGATACCATCGGTACCAGTGTAGATGGCAAAATATTGGCTGTACGATTTTTCATGTATCGTAAAAAAAAGCCACAGTCGCACAAACACAAGAATAATTGGTAATATTTCGGTGTTTATTAGCAACACCTTCTTCAAATCCTGTTTAACCCTTTAATGCCCATGCCAAACTGGATGTTTTTTTTGAAATAGTTGGGTCGGTCGCGGGATTCAATCCGGCATTCACTTGGTTTGCAGACGAGGACGCTGACCACTGCGCTGTTGCTGCTCGCTTTACTCGGGGTCCCCGGGGACCCCTCACAAAGCTCGCGTTGCGCGTTGGGACTTACTTTTTTGCCGTTCAGTAGCCGTCCTTTTAACTGGACGCTTGGCTGTAAAGGGTTAAAACAGTTTAAAAAACACTAATGCGGCGTACTTGCGTGTGCAGTAACAACGCCATGCCGCATTAGTGTTTTGTCGTCTGTTTTAAACTAGGGTCTAAAGCGAGTGTAGCAAATAAACACCAAAATTACCAAGTCTAGTGTTTGTGAGACTGTGGTGGGCGATGTTATTACCGGTACATCTTTTTATTTAAGATACATCATGTAATAGGCCTACTCACAAAATTTTATGGTGATAACCTATGATATAGACAGAGTAGCTAAATGAATCAAGTTGGGATCAAAAAGTCAACATTTACCGACTTTTTGCCATTTTGGGCATCAAATAAAAGTTGATTGCCGTGACGTAGCACACAATGTAAGTCCCATACCTTTTTTTACATATATCTTACGGTTTCCGAGAAAAACGGTCATTTTGGGCAATTTTCGGTCATTTTGGTATAGATGTTTCAATTTACCCACCTACAACTTTAAACTGCTGTTGCGCCGTTTCTGGTTCAGGTGGGTGACTCCAATTTGATTCATTCGAAAGGTGGGAATGTCTTTTTTTGCATCAAGGATAATTGAAGGATCTCTACCACTGTTAGGTACCAAGCTCCGCCCGTTTTACTAAGAGTTGGTTTCACAGGCACCGTTCGATTTTTCACTCATTTTCGACTTTCAGCTGCTGTTGTGACGTATTTAATTTAGCTGGATGACTCCAATTAGGTTCATTCGAAAGGTGGGGATGTCTTCTTTGCAGTATGGGTATTATAAAGGGTCTCCTATTATTAGGGACCGAGCTACGTCCGTTTTACTAGGGGCTGTTATTATATGAACAGTTCTATTTTTCTCTCATTTTTCACTTGCAACTGTGTTGTGACTTCCTGAACAGTGGTGCAGACCATTTCAATTACCCTTGATGCAAAGAGGACATTACCGCTTTTAGAATGTGCCTTGTTGGATTCATCCACCTTAATTAGAAACGTCAAAACAGCAGTTGAAAACTGAAAATGAGAGAAAAATATATAGAACGGTGCCTACGCCCCTAGTAAAACGAGCAAAGCTTGGTTCATGACCCTTTAAAATCCCCTTAATGTAAATAATACATTCCCCCCTTTCGAATGAACGTAATTTTAATCATTCTCTTAAACTGGAAATGTCACAACAGCAGGTGAAAGTTGAAATAAGTGAAAATCGAATGGTGCTTGTTGCACCAGCTCTTAGCCCTTAGTAAAACGGGAGTAGATTGGTTCCTAACAATGATAGACTCTTTCAACTACCATTGATGCAAAGAGTACATTCCCACCTTTCGAATGAACCTAATTGGCGTCATTCACTTAAATTAGAAACGTCGCAACAGCAGTTGAAAGTTGAAAATGAACGAAAAATCTAACTATGCCTGTGATGCCTGCAGCCCCTTGTAAAACGTCCGTAGCTCGGTCCCTTGCAATTTAGACTCTTTCATTTACCCTTAATGCAAAGGAGATATTTCCACCTTTTGAAGGAATGAAATTGAACTCATCCGCCTGAATTAGAAACGCCACAACAGCCATTGAAGATTGTAATTTGCCTAATTCACACATCTATGGCATTAAATAAGCCAAATATGGCAGAAAATTGCCAAATATGGCCGAGAAGTTCCCAAAATGACCACTTCTCCAATTGAAAAAAAAAAAGATTTGGGACTAAGATTTTACATTACGTTATTGCAAACGACTTTTATCTCAAACGTTTTTTCGAAGCCATAAGGCCAAAATGCCAAAAGTTGGTAATTTTTACAAATTTTGGTAAAAACCGCCCAAATTTAACAATTTCCTCCAAACCTGTACGAGATATGGAAAAAAGATGTAGAACCAGTAGATTACATTATTGCAAACAAATTTTTATCTCAACCGTTCTTTTGTAGCAATAACGGTTATTGAATAACGACGGGTTGCAGTTACCCACTGACAACTGGTTGCTCCTGGTTGAATTTAAGTTGGGGGAATTGGTGCAAAATGGGAAATATTTCTAATAACTAAAGCCGAAATTGCCTTTGAATTAGGGTCGATGTAAGGATCGTGGCGAATGAATTCTATTTCGACTAACACCTCATTGTTGGGAGCACCGGGCAGAAGGCCAAGCGAGCTCGAGCCATCACAATTGATGTCACACATTAATTATATAGGCAATACGTCTGCTTTATATTGTTACAACAATTGGTCACATGCCATCATCTCAACTACCAATAATATTGATTTTGAAGTGACAATGGGTCGTTACAAATGACGTCACGTAGACCTTGGGCTTGGTAGATTTCACAAATGACGTCATCAGAGCAACTTCGCTCGGGTGGCATAATTTCAACGTTTGAAATCCTGAATTAAACCCACAACAATACCTGCTTGCAGTTTGTCTGGTTGGGGGGGGGGGGAGATGAGGGTTAATGGCGCGTCGACAGCTTGGAAATTTGACCAGTGAGACGTTAGCAAGTAGGCGTCTCAATTTACTTTATGAGTGCATTTTTGCGTACTTACTTGGTGCTCCTGATTCACAAAAGATCAAGTACACAAATTTTAAAAAAATAAATAAACTCAACGAGTGCTAGTACTCAAGCGTATCGGGGATACCACTAACACATTTAACACAGTGTCATAATAGTGATTAATGCGACTTCACCACTACCGTAAAGCATTAAAATGCCATTACCACGCCTTGTCCTAAGACTGTTTTCAACACTGGAAGCCATCCCACCAAAAGCAACACGACTTTATAAATATTAGGTTTAAGTATTAAGGTGTATAAATTCAGCGGTTTAATAATAAGCCGTTGTGTGGATTTGGTCGGGCTGAGACTCGTCCTGTCTCGTCTCAGCAAGTCTCAAAATTTCAGTGGATATTTGAAATTGCCGAATGTATTTACGGTGATGGGGCAAAAAATAGCCATTTTCATTCGTTTTCCTTGAGAAAATAGTCTTTTTTTTCAACGATAAAACAAATAACTAAATACGAAGAAAGACACCTCCTGACAGGCTACACAAATGGCCACAAGTACATAAACGCAAAACGATTTTAGTTTTTGGCAAATATATTGTTGCTTGGTCACAAATAAAATGACTGACTTACAAATAAAAACGATGAAACATACTGCCGGTCTGCCTACTGCAGGTCCGCCATCTTGGAATGCTGGTTGAACCATTCCAAGATGGAGGATATGCAGTAGGAAGACCCAGTATGTTTCATCGTTTTTATTTGTAAATAAGTCATTTTATTTGTGACCAAGGTATTAACATATTTGCCGAAAATTAAAATCGTTTTGCTTTGATGTACTTGTGGCCATTTGTGTAGCCTGTCAAGAGGTGAGTTTCTTCTCTTATCTTGGGAGCCACAAATAATTAATGAGTTTATCAAATAATCTAGACACATGCTAGTGTGTTGCCGCCAAGTAACAGTAGATCATCCCATTGTAGACATCCAATTGTTAAAAATTGATTGTTAATGATAAAAAGGCGGCTCACTAGCAGACATGTATCTGTCAACTGTAAGCAACTGAAAGCATATTTTGGCATGTTGAGGATAAATCCCAATGCAACAGAAATGTTTCAAATTGTGGAAAATGTAAGGAAAAGGGTCAGAGATTAAGAAAAACCAAAATTTAAAGGATGAGTGTCCACCAATCATAGAGAAAAAGATGAATTTTAATGTTACTGTCTAGCTAGCTAATAAGATTTTTCCCATGTTGAAATCCCATAGACTTTTTGCTCATGGCTAGCGCAAAATTGAGACGTCCTGCGTAGCTGAACTTTTGCACACGGATGCATGGTGATCTGAGCATGGTCCTTTTGTTGCTTTGGGGGTTGTATGGGGTCAGGACAAAAGCGTGTGTATGGTTTTGAAATTCAGCACCAGCGAATTTAAATTTCGTTTCTTTTCCAAGTTGCAACCAACGATTTTAGGCAACAATGGCGTGAACAATCAAGACTGGTCCTTAGATTTATTGTAAAAGCCTGGACGAACTAAAAACTGAACTGCACGAAGGACAAAATAAAGAAACATTAACGTTGCCGTGGATTGCGTAAGAATAAAGGGATGCACGTTAGATGATGGTTACGCAACAATACGAGCCAAAAATAAAATGCTTCGCGTTCTGCTGTTTTAGTAACAGCGACCTACGGGGGTTTCTGCATGACTAAATGTGAACGATTCTTAAAAAATTAAGAGGAAGGTGAAGGGATAAACAAAACTACTGAAGGAGATGCGCTGATTGAGTGAGCGAATCGAACGAAATCAGCGATTGTTAGCCAGTGTGTGCAAAAATAGGATTAAAGCATCTTAAACAGACGGTGTAACCTTATGTACGTTCACAGTCTTATGAAAGTTGTGATATCCACCCAAAACCAAAACTGGTAGAAAGACCCGCCAAGTTTCCAAAATCGGTCGGCCTTTGAAGGTTAGTGATATCATTCAACCAGGGAAAGATCAATCCGCCAAGATCAATCCTATTAGCCAAGTCAGTCGCACCCAATAATACTTTGGACGTTATATGAAAACTTGAAGATTGATACAGCGAGTAGTTTTCATTTAACTTTCTAACTATTAGTCGGTCCAACTATTAGTTGGATTTAAAAAAAAAAGGTAAAATACGTCATCGTCAATATCCGGAAGGAAGGAAAGATATAAAAGGTCACAGCAACACGTTGGTTATTTGAGCCTAAACCTGACCACGTTTTGGTCAATAATACATTACAGGAATGAAAATATACATTCATATAACCTATAGAAAAACGTAGCAAAGGGGATGAAAGCACAAGCCAAGCAGATGATCCAAAATAAAGATTCACACAAAAAAAATACAACAGATGTGGCTAAACAGCCACAGAAAAAGCAACGCAGAAGATGCAGGTAAAGAGTCACAGAGAATAAACGTTAGGGAAAATGAGATTTTGACGTACGTTTATTTAACTAAAAACAATATAAACTTAAAAAGTGTAGAAGAGCAGAATGCAATGAAAAAAAAACCTACAGTAGACTATGGAACTTAAAGTTTTTCAAGGTCGTGATAACCTTCACAAGACCTTGATTATCTTCCAGAATTTCTGGCAGAATGCCGGGCTTATTCCACAGGATACACGGTGTGCCTGTAATTTACATAAATCCTTCATGTTTGCAACTGTAAGCGGAACAGAGTAAGGGCACGGCTACGCAACGACTCGCCTTTGCATTCTCGCAGCTAGAAGCAAGAAATCATCTGAAGTTCCAAAATGGCGGCGGTTTTAGCTATGTCGACTCGCAATGAAAACACTGAATAATGCGAGTTCGGAAGCGACTGGGAAAATTTCGTTAAGAGGAATTCTTTATCTTATTGTCACGGATTAAAAGACTTACAGCATTTACTCATACGAGTCGGATTTAGCTAATCCAGATACCGTTGTTACCATGGCAACGACAACTTTTTCAATGAGATTAAATTCTAGCTGCGAGAATGCAAAGGCGAGTCGTTGCGTGAACCTGCCATAAAAGAAGCATAGTGGCGCATGTCCACCACGATGCAATTCCCATGGGTCAAGAAAGTGTGGCCCATCCGGAGACATCCCACAGCCATCTCCTCCCGAAGATTAGATCTTGATGACGACCACCACACCGTAACATCTGACTTAACCGTACTCGGATTATTGTCAATAGCCTGATTCAATCGGTAATTAACAGATAAGAATATTTTCCTTTTTTGAATAAAATACAAAATAAATGATGAGGCATGGGAAAGAAAATTTTGCGTTTTTTTCTTTACAGGTAGATGAAGGGTCAGTGCAAAACCCACATAACGGGAGCTGGGGGGAGGGGGATGGAAGAAATGAGGTTTAATCGGGGATTGAAGAGATGGGAAGGCCAAAGAGGGGGAGGGACAAACGCCAAGAGGTAATCGTAAAATTTGGAAAAATTCGACAAAATTATAAGAACAAATTGCAATTGGGAAAAAAAATACCAGAAAATTCGATTTTTACAGGATATAAAGGCATTAATATTTCTGAAAATAAGCTGCTATGCAGGGGTCCGAGGAACTTAAAGCAAACTCCTACCCCTAAACCCCCTAAGCTAAATTCTCGGACCTATTTTATTTATTCAAATTGTCGTTTTTACCCTATTCCTTCCACCCCCTCCCCAACAAATTTCTGGAAAACCACTGTCTAGTATTTTTATTTCCTCAGCATCACCTCAAAATCTGATAAAAAAAAAATAATACATGCAATACGTGCAGGTTTAATTTTATTTATAAACCTTTCTAAGATTGGCAATCAGCCTGCTAAGCGTGCGTGCGTAATACGGCTGCTGCGATAGCAACCCCTGGCAGTTTACATCCGCTTCCCTGTACTACTTACTTGGACGAGATAACAGCGTAGACTGGGAGATTGGTTCTAAAAATAGAGCAAACGGCAGGGATGTATACTGAGCCTGAAACTTAAGACGAGAATAAAACAGGATCAATCGATTTTCAATGTTTTTTTTTTTTTTTTGGCCAGAAGCAGAATAATTTGTCTCATATATTCTGTTTTCATAAATTTGCTGTGGAATGAACGTACTAGCCGTTAAGTGCGCGGTATGCGTTAGTGAAATGAAATTTGAAAAGTCGTCTCTCAACGACGAGGTGCGAGGAGTTTTGCCATACTTTGCAGACGTCGTTACGCTGTGCAGGGAAGCGCAGTTCGAAATGAAATCTTTGCAAAAAATTTACGTAGCCCGTAGTATAAGGGCAGTATACAATGTTTTCGTAGCTTCTCACGTTCGTTGAACTTGACGGATGACAAACAAGTTTGTTTTGGAAAAGGATGTAAAAGTCAGATTGTCGCTCGAGTTCCGTAGTTGCAGTTTTAACTGCTGCTGTACGACTAAAACCGACGCATTCGGCTTTTTCCCTTTATTTTTTTGCTAGCGACGATTATAAGCAATCACTCCGCAGGGAAGCAATCAGTTCATTCATTCTACAGTAAACATTGCAAGCTGACGTTTTAATGTACAACTATTCATTTGTAACCATAAAATGATAAATTTCGACTATATACGTTACGTACAAATATTGATTGATCCTACAATGCTTGATAAAGTTTCAGGGATGGGAATTGCTCGTATTTCATGCCCAGAAAACCACTCTAATCGAGTTCATGACAGATCGTCACAAAAACGCCGAAAACACAAACACGGAAAAGGTGTGGCAAAAAATGAAGGTTATTTTGCGGTTTCCAAGACCTTTGCTATCGTCTGGAGTTTGATGTCTCGTCAGACATCTAATTGGAAAGTTCGTTAGCGTTATCGTCTGTTTGATTTTGAAGTTTACCCAAAATCAGAGCACTTGTAGCCGGCTTAAAGGGCTTGTCAAGTCTGCAACGTGAGATTTGCCGACATATTTATTGACACTAACCTTTGCAAAAAGTGCAGGGGCAATGTACAAATCCTCGAACAGGAGGTAACCAAATATTGTACAACGACAACAGCGTTTGCACATTGATTTTGCAAGGTGGTAAATATGACTGTTATCGGTGGGCTATTATTTTAAGACACCTCTTTGACAGTTTTAAGTATTTTTTTTCTTAGAAATTAATCTTCTCAAGACGTTTCTTCAAGTTTATTAGTCACCTTCAAGACGACATCGTGTAGTAACGCAAGGTCAAGCACTCAAGTAATGGTTTCTCGTGGAAAAACTCCAAGTCATCTTACGTAAGGAGCAAAAAAAAAGGAAAAGCTCTGATTTTTTTGGCTCGGAGTTGTTTAAATTAATAAAAACTGGCCTAAAATACAGCGCAGAAATCCTGTTTTAACTTTCTTAGAACAATAATCGTACTGCACTTCAAATTCAAATACAAATTATTTTAATGTTATATTGTGTAACTAAGCTCTAGTCTTGCCGCTCTCAAACTGTCTCAAAATTTGACAAAAGACTTGAAAGAGGAGGGGGGGGGGCAGTACGACTACCTGTTTCCTTGGTCACCAGTCCGTGCTTTAAAAATAAGACACTGCAATTTAGCATTCATAATGAGGTCTCCCTCACACTGAGTGTTTTCCGTTCCAATCAAGCTAGCTTTTATTTCTTGATCGCAACGTGCACATAAGCCGAAAAAATATTTGCCCAACTTGACTGTGTTTATCCGAAACACACTTCTTCCTCCTGGAAGCTTCTGGTTCAGCTTTCCTGTACGGCTCTTCGTATAGAAAGCTCCACAGGATTTTATCTGAAGCTTTGCTGATTACGCAAAGTCGATGCCGTATGAGGATTTATCAAGGCCAAGTGAGATAGCTGCGTTTCTCGCTCCACTAGGCCAGTCAGCTCGCTACTTTTCCTGTATCAGTTAGTAGCAGACATGTTAGGAGGCGTCCATTAGTAACGTACGGCCTGAGAACCCAACGCAATTTACATCGGGAATAAGGGAATGCGGGAGGAGCCCTCAGTTTTAACAGGTAGCTGAGTAAACTACGAATTTTCCCGTATAAATTTTGTTCAGAGGGGGGGGGGGGGATTGAGGCTTAATGGCGCGTCGACAGCTTGGTCATTAGCGCCAACCTCAGTCACAGTGCAGTGGTCCGGGTTCCCACTGCACCACACATTACAGAGATATTATTCAAACCCCTAATCTAAATCTTGTCATACATCTGTACCTCCTGCAAAAATTAAAAAACACCGGACAGGAGGACAGACTTATCGCCCAATTGACGCACAATGTCATGCGGAAGATGGAAACGACGACGAAAACCATCAAGATGGCAACAATCAACAAGGAAGTGCCGGACCGTAAGTAGCCGCCGACACCAATAACATTCAGGAGGGTCAACCCCCCGCAAAAGGAAACAGATACCGATCCCCTTTGTTTCTTATGCCGTATAGGGTACTGGGCGACTCGCGTGGCTCTCAGGGGCTTATTAACTCATGCTGTGGCCCTGAGGCATACCCTGAAAGATGGGCCCTCTCACCTCTATATCCTAATATGGGCCTCAACCCTAATAAGGCCCTCTTATGGGGCCCCTAACCTCCTTATCAAGTAAAAAGTAAGAAAACAAATTACTTGTTGACGAGAAATGTGTTGTTGGGGTCTCAGTTTGGACCCCTACTTCATCTGGGGCCCCGAGGCAACTGCCTCGACTGCCTCATGGGTTATAAGCCCCCTGGAAAATCATAAAGCTGACCGGCCTGGAAATGAGCAAGGAATGCAGCTTATACTATCTCAATTAAGTTATGTATTAAAAAGCTTAGAAAGTGCACAAATATGCAATAAAAGCAACGTTTTGGGGATTGCTGCAACCCGTTATCAAGAGCAAAGTAGTTAAAAGTAGGCTACAGCACGCGTATCATGCCATACTCAAAGGCCAACACCAATTCACACATAAAAATACACTCAAGTGGATCAAAGTTGGATAAGAAATTACAGCTTTTTTACGTATGGTTTTGTCCTTTTTTTTTTGCTTTCGTCCATTGTTGTAGTCTGTACAAATACAACAATGGACGAAAGCAAAATGAAAGTGAACGAAAGCAAAAAACAAATAAAAGGACAAAATTAACGTAAAAAACCTGTAAAACCACCAAAATCAGCAAGTTATCAAAAAACCTAAAAAGTGCACAAATCTATATGTACAATTACACAATATGCAGAACGCGGTCATCGGCAGCGCAGCAGCAATCTCCATCTGCAGCAAGCAGGACATACGATGCCATCTCCGCCATCTACCGACGGAACGGCAAATTATAAAAGTAGCAGCCAAGGCCCGCTGAGATAGTAGCTGAGCCCGGAACGCAACGGCCAGCAGCACGAACATACGATGCCAACTACCGACCGAACGGCAAATTAAGTGGGGGTGGGGGGAGGGGAGCAAGACGACGCGGAATGAGCGAGCGAAGCAAGCGACTCCGCTAGTAGGCAATAAAATCAGAACGTTTCGGGGATTGCTGCACCCCGTTATGAAATGCAAAGCAGCTTATCTTAACAGCTACTACCTTAGTTGGCCCTGGGATTTATACGGCTTTATATTTGCGATTCTATGCCGGTAGATGGCGATTAACAGCAGTGGAAATGTTTAGAGTTTCGCATGCACTCTTGTCCTAATACCAACTCCCAGTGCCACACGTGAATTTGTGAATTTTAGTCGTCAACTCCTTGGTTTTATGAGGGGTTTACACCAGCCGAGAAATCGATAGATTCTGTAGCTGCGCTATACTTACTTTTTAATTTACACGTCTGTACAACCAAATCGGCTGAGAAGACTATTGCAACCACTGTGTCCGTCTGTCTGTCGCTGTTTTCAACTTCAGAATGGCAACATATAGAGACAAACGGTTTTCACCATTAGATACAGCGACCAAAAATTATCTAAAAAACACGGCAAATTAAAACATCATTGATAGGCGTTTTCGATGAAACTCAATGAAATAAATTACATTTGATTGTCGCATTTAAACACTACAGGAAAACATGAAACCGTAAAAGCAAAAGGATTTTCTTAACGACACACATTAGCTACATTTAATATAGTCTCGACACCGTGTTGCGTGGATGAATAGGCATAATTCCCCGATTAGCTGCTACTTACAAAATTAAAACGGCAGGTAAAAATTAGGCTTAGAAGCTGAAAATTAAGCTTTAAGTTACGTTGCCAAGGCAACGTCAAATTTCCCCACTGTGTTGCATAAATGAATAAGCGTACGCTCGAGAACCCAACACTCCGTTAGCTGTTACTTATGAAATTAAAACGGCAGGTAAAAATTTGGCCTAAAAAGCTGACAATAAAAGGCTACTACTTTTAAATTACATAATAGAGAGCGCTGTTGCAATGCGTGATAGAGGTGAGCACCTCAACATTTTCAAAAGTGGTGGAAGAGTACAGAAGACTGGTTGCAACCAGGTAGTCACTGCAGCCGCTTGTTAAGTCTTCCTCAAGCGAAGGAATGCAGTCAGAAGCGTCTTCCATGGGATCGTAGTTAATTTAATACAACGTTATTGAAACAGGAACTACGCCCATATAAATGAACATGAAAAAAAAAGTGGTACATTCCCGGGAACTATTCTGCAGTGAGCAAGAACTAATGGTGGGGAGGGGGGTGGGAATGAGGCTTAATGGCACGTCGACAGCCAGGTCATTAGCTCCAACCTCAGTCACAAGAAGTAAAGGTTAACGGCAGAATTGACCACACAGGTGGTGCAACTGTAGAAACTCACGATTTACGATATACTTTCAGCATAACATTTGGCAAAATGTTCCCAAAAAAATTAGTCAGGCAACTGTAGTTGACTTAACAAACACACAATTTTACAGAGTTTATTAATCCGGTAGGTATTCATCCAGTACAGCGTCGTTTCGAGACAATAGCAGCCCGAGAACATGCGAAAAATTGTCCAGGGAAAAAAAAAAAACAGAACAATGAACATAAAACAGAGGTGATATAGAGATTCTGAAGTAAAGTTTCGACAAATCTCGATTGAAACCTAGAAGGTGCAAGATCGATTTTAGGGAGCGTTTACTCATGGGATGGCAGGGTAGGCCGAGCACGGCCAAAAGTTTCACGTTTAAATTCACGTTTAATTAAAGTCTTAATACACATCATGACTGAGGTTGGCGCTAATGACCAAGTTGTCGACGCGCCATTAAGCCTCAATCCCCCCCCCCCACATCATGACTGTTAATTAGTAGTCTGTCATTTACCTATTTTTTACATTCAATTGTACAATTCCTTTTAAATCGTATTCATCTGAGATACTGATATCAACGTTTCCACTAAAAGCAGAACTGCCTGTAAACTAACGATATGCTTCCCTGCCGTGCACGCTGCTAAGCTGAGAGCACGCAGTAGACTGGCTGAGAACTGCCTATCTGTCGCTTGTCTGAAAAGGCTTAGATCTAACGCCTCTCTCACTACTGCCGCTTTTCCAGGTTCTTTTTAGCCTAATGTCAAGCAGAAAAGCCAACCAGCTTCACAACTGCTGAGCGCATTTACTGTATAAGCAGTATAAACGACAGGTATAATTAGCAGGGAAAAAATGGATTTTTATATTTCTCCCATTAAGTGCTATGCCAAGTGATTTTCCTGTAACTTAACCGAGTTTGAGTTTATTTATTTCGGTACAGTTTAATAGGAAATAATTGACAGAAGACGAACCCCTCAACACATGAGCAGATGCTCGCGTGTGGGTAACGGTCGTACACAAATAAACGAAAGTTTTTCTTTAAAACATAGGAATAAAAACGTAATTAATGTGGGAAAACAGGGTTTCCAAAATCAAGCAAAGCATGATTAAGCACAAATTAATCAGAAAAAGGGGAAAAATGTACGGGTACTAGAAAACAATGGAAGCAAAAAAGAAAAGTTGTCAGTGTCAGCTTATGACGCTAAACAGTATTGCTAAGCTCACAGGGTTTTAGTCTAATAACCACTTAAACAAATGTTTCTTGAAAGATTTCAGCCCAGTAACAAGTTTAATTTTGGTAAGCAATGAATTAAAAAATTTACTACCCAGGAAATAACTGCATTAGTGGAGTCTTTCCTTAGCAATTTTTGGTTGTATGACATAAAAAGAGGGTTCATTCCTAATACGGTAATCCGTCACTAGACGAGTAGAAAAATGAGCACCGTTTTTACAAAAAAATTAGTAAAGGACCTGTAAGCGTACAGATGGTGGGTTGGCAGACTACCTAGTTGTTGACAAAGAGGAAAACAGAGGTCACGTTGCGTTTTGAACATAATCGTTCGGACAATTCCGTTTTGAAGTTTAACAACAGGATCAATGTATTATCGGAACTTTCAACTTTAAATTATTTCAAAGTACGATACCATTTCTTTTAAAAAATCGAATCTCTTTTTTGGTAGGTTGAGTAAATATCACTCTCACCCCTCCCAACACCTGCATTAAATCCAAGCCTATCTACTTCAAACGAGTACTGGTTACGCAACGACTCGGCTTTGCATTCTCGCAGCCAGAATTTTATCGCGAAGGCAAAGGTGTCGTTGCCATGGAAACAACGATACCTTGGTTAGCCAAATCCGCCATCGTTTTGAGTAAATGCTTGCAGTCTTGAAATCCGTGACAATAAGATAAAGAATTCCTCCTGACAAAATTATTTCCCCAGTAGTTTCAGACCTCACATTATTGACTGTTTTAGTTGCGAGCCGACAGAGCTAAAAAAAACCCTCCGTGTTGAAATTTCAGATGATTTCAAGCTTCTAGCTGCGAGAGTGCTAAGACGAGTCGATGCTAAACGTGTCCTTAACGTCCCAAATGCAACGCCAACTTAGTGAGGGGCACCTGGGGGCCCTGAACAAAGTTAGTACTGGCATCCAGGTGCTCAGAGTGCTAGCCTCCAAACCATGGGATTTGCGGTTCGAATGCCACTACTAGCCACGATTGTGTGCTGTTTCCAGATTACAGAAAACGAGGCCAGCTCGGCTGAATAAACTTAATCGATGGAAGTGTGAACTATTTCCATAGGTCTTTGGAATTCAACGTCGACTGCCAGAGAGGAGACTTGAACCGCCAAACTTTGGTTCGCCGCGTTTTTTATATCATCGCCTGATCGTTGGAATCAAACGCCGAGCCTTACCACTAGGCTATACTAAAATGGCGTATTTTAACATTAGACAGATAAGCTGTAGTTACTGTAGATTTGACACGGTCCCAGCCGAAGCCATGTCGCTAGAGGACGAGAGGGACAATTTTGCTATGTTATTCTAATGGGAAATTCCTAGGCTCTTTTACATGCCACAATCGACATGAGCACGAGGTTTTATTTTCGTACTTTGCTCGGCACGACGTTGTTTTTTCGTTCTTTGCTCCTATTTTAGTGTACACGGACTTATTTACAACCGTCATTAAATAAACAGTCCATTTGAAATTTTTTTTAAAAGTCACAGATTGCAAATTTAATAAATAAGTGGAACGCACTTTTAGCAATTCGTGAAATTTTCAAAATGTACGAGACCTTTCGAGATGAAGTGACGCGAGGCGAGAACGTGCCGAAACATGACGATACCGAACCAAGAGTCAAAACCGTCAAGATGACTCCAAGTTTGAACCTGTCCTGTTCGGGGTTTGCATAACATCTCTGTAATGTGTGGTGCAGTGGCAACCCGGACCACTGCACTGTGACTGAGGTTGGCGCTAATGACCACGTTGTCGACGCGCCATTAAGCCTCAATTCCCCCCCCCCCTGTCCTTATGTTCTCAGCGGCCTCATGTGACGTCACTTATTTTTTTCTGATGTTCTGCTACACAATTTGCACTGAAATTACGAAATATATTTGTTACCCACGTTACAGTTCATGTTCCCACGTTACTGTTACCCACGTTACCCGCGTTACAGTTACGGTTAATGTTCAGATTTGTCAAGGAAATGATATTGAAACATGCAAAACTTCAGCACCTTTCTAAGTAAATAAAAACCCAAACTTAAAACAAAGTAAAATAAAGTAAAACAAAGTCTTGTTTTATTAATATTTATTGGCTAGCAACCCGGTGATTGTTGCTTTGAAGGAAATATTTGCTTTGAAGGTCTTATTGTCGCGGATTGATACAGTAACACTCATTTAACCAACTGACGTCGTAGGTATCTATTTAAGTTTTACTTTATCGCACACTTTCAAAACGAAGATATCACTAATACCTTGCAAATTTTCGACAGAAAAACTTCTGTCTTCTTCAGGCACACCTAAGATGTTGGCTTTTCTTCTACGACATTAGAATGTCCGAGAAGAAACGCTTAGATCTTAGGTGTGCCTGAAAAAGCTGACATACATCTGTCGAAAATTTGCAAGTTATTAGTGATATCTTCGTTTTGAAAGTGTGCGAAAATAAGTTTTGAATAGTGTACGAGCCGTTAATGTCAAGTATCACTGTTACCGTGGTAACAATACATTCGCCATCACACGGACTTGCAACTAAAGCGCTAACCAGAGAGAGGGCAATTCCGTGCGAAGCGATGCGTTACTACGTGCCTACAAGGTCAAAATCGCTGCAATTGTATGGTTGGTGTTGCGTTTAAGGACCAATTTAGACGTATTTGGTACACCATCCTACGTCGTCGTGCGTCGCCGGGAAAGCCATAACCAGACTGGCTGCTCGCGGCTGCACGGCAACGCATGATGATTTACCAAAGATGTCAAATTTGATCGATAAACGTAACACCAATCGTACGATTGCAGCAATTTTGACCTTGTAGGCACATAGTAATGCATCGCTTCGCACGGAATTGCTTTCTGTCTGGTTAGGGCTTTACTTCTAGCTGCGAGATGGCGCTGCCAGCTCTTTACCTAAATGCGTCCTTATCCACAGTGGCGCTCATAAAAGGGGGCTGAAGCGTAAAGGCGCCTGATTTTACAAAATCTGTGTCTGCTTTTTTTTTTTT
>JAHWFP010203830.1:7346-31464 GCA_023313725.1 Lithobius niger
TTAGGACTATATTTCAACGATCAGGCCCAGACATTTGAGTAATTAGGCCTATATTTGCACGATTAGGCCTATACATTACAGTAATTAGGCCTATATTTGCATGATTAGGCCTAGATAATAATAATAAATAATAATAAACTAATGATAGTTGAGTAATCTGGCCTGTACTTGCGTGATTAGGCCCAGATATTTGATTAGCTAGCCCAAAATATTTGCATGGTTAGGCCTGAGTAACTAGGCCCGTAATTTTCGGTAGTAAATATTTACTGAGCACTATTTAGGTAACCATGAATGCCAAACAAGGCCAAAGTAAGCGAAGTGATTTTTTTCTGAGGCACGGGGGCGAGCAGAAAATCACAAACGGGATTCCTAGCGTGCTCTGAGTGCGATTCATTGAACTGGAAACGCTCTCCCCAATAAATTTCTATAGGTGGGCGGATGCTCCAGTCCAAAACTTTCTCAAATCTAGCCAACCGTTGATCAAAGTGGAGGTGCTCCCATCTCCCCTCTCTATACTCCCTATTACTTTGATCGCAGTAGTCCCTCAACCTCCCGCTGCGGCGCCACCAGCCCCAATTTCTCATCCGTCCGTGTTTGTCTTCCCACCACTGTCCGCAAACCTGAGTTGGCCTTGCTACTGAGAGCACGGGGACACAGCTTCAAATCTCGGCACGCTACTGCCACTATATCCTCTCTTCCCTAGCAATCTTCGCGTTGCTTGGCAACCGCTAAGCGAGCGATTGGAGGGTATTTGCGCGCTTTCTGTCTTTCCATTGCACTATCTGTCCATCCCAGCTTTTGCTAGCGGCCCCGAATGAGCTAGAGACGGTTTCAGTGCTAACAAACATTGGGGAAGGTGAGATGTGCTATCTGCTAGCTGCTACACAAGCGAAAACGCCGAGAAGCCAAACACGCCGACCGGAATCCCTCCTAAAGCCATGTCGGTAAGATTTGGGCAAATTTCGGTGTTTTGTATACTTGTTGCGTTAAGGGCTGAAGTGATGCTGTTTCTAAAAGCCGTCATGTCAATTAAAACGGGATATTGGCTACATTTTTGAAAACGGAAAAGGGTATGTTTCATGGACTGCAGTGGAAATCCGGTGAAATTGAGCGTTTTTTTGTTTGTTTTTTTTTTCAGTTGCTGTCGTATCGTGTTGGTGTATTTTTCAATTTCCCTTTGGTTTTCTGTTTCTGTTTTTTTCCTGTGTCGGTTTGTGACAGAAAAATAAGCATGTTTGTCAACAGGATGTCTGTACGTAGTGGCGAGGAAAAGGCGAGGGGCGGGGGGGAGGGGGTAGCACTAAGGGGACAGACAACCCCTTTCCCGAAATAATAATCTAACAGAATTTAGTCATGCGTTTTTAAAAAACGTGGCATTATGCTAAATAAATTCATCAAGAACATGTACAAAAAAATTACTACTCCAGAAGCCGGAAACGGCAGTGAAGTACAGTAAACTTCTTTAGTTTACTGTAGAAGCCAACTGGGGGAGCCAACAGTGCTCCTCCAGACCCTCTAGTTGGCTTCGTTTGCCCCCCTCCGAATATATTACGTGGCTGCGTCACTGTCTGTACCTGAAGGGTAACTGCTGTAGCAGACTTTGACCTTTTAGTTTGTGTCAAATATAACGGTGAAAGAAAACAAACAACATAAGAAACGTGACGACATAGCATGATTAGACGTTTAATTAACAGAATTTAAGTTTGTTTTTGTAATTTCTTTTATTCTTACTCTTTTTTTTTTCTGGTTTTGACGAGGCACTTTCAGAAATAACATTTTAACCCTGGGTCCCATAGGTGGAACACAAATCATCCAAGATCGTGTTTTTGATTTACTAAATTTCAATTTTAAAATTTATTTTCACGGTTTATCTTTTGTGACATTTCATTTGAATATCTTTCCAAGGTTTTCATAAAAAAAAAAAAAGTTTTGGATTGAATGCATTGTTTGCATTTCTCTACAAAGTCATTTGAGGTCAAATTTGACTCCGCAATGTAGGATTCATGTAAAATAGTCAACACAATCTGCAGTACGAGTATAGATGAGTATATACGTAAACCGCAATGGCAAGTGTACGCTACACGTACAAGCAACCGTGCAATGCAGCAAAGCAAACCGCGCGACTTCGCCACTGACCTTTTACTTACAAATTGAAGTGTTTTTTCCCAAGCAAAAGGTAATCTTTATTCATATAAACTAGAGGAAATGCTTTTACTCGTACCATTTACTTTAATCAAAACCTTTTCCTTCTACCTTTTCTTTGTGAGCATGTGCTTCATCTTTATTCATACGATGAACGATTTGGTTAAGTAAAGCCATCGAAAAAAATACCGATAGGAACTGATACCATGCAACAACGAAATATCGTAAAATGGTCCAACCTTGCTTTCCACATCGATTCTATGGTTAGAATATCGGGAATTCAGTAAATCAACCTCGAGTTTGTGAATCAATAGAATTGGTCAAGATTTCCCTGACGACACTACACCTGACAGCACAATCACTGTTTAGTGCTTAGCAACTAGTCCCCTTATGAAATTTGCACACCAACAAATTTGCGGAAAGTGCTTACCGATAATCAAAGCCCACTCATTTGCAGCGAGGCACACGAGTACCGGGCCTACAACCGGGCCGCTAGACCCCCTCCCCACCCTAGAGGCTGCAAAGTTCTTCAACCACATTTATAAACAGTCATAAAACTCAATTTTGTATGTCCTCCCCCCTCCCCACCTCTCCCAATAGTGATGTTACACAAGCGTAACCTCTTTTTGATGTTAAAATAATTGATAGGGCCTATTTTTGTCGACATTTATAACGAGTTGAATCGTCATGTGACGTATGTTTCACTGCAATGCACGATATTGTTTTCCTGAGCAACACATTTGTCGCATCTTAAAGGTATATGGTTGCTTCCACGTTGGCTGTTCTGTGTCACTCATCTTTGAAACATTTCGGCAAACCTACGCAAACGTAGCAGTACGTAGTCATTTTCCCTATTTTGTTCCCCGTGAGAAATGGCTTTGCTACATTCATTCAAGCCGATGTAATTGTTGCAAAACCTAGCACCTGTAATGCAAGGAAATAGTGAGTATAAATAACGCTTTGTATTTTATTAATTGCTTCCATATAATTACGTAAGCTACAATCGATGGGTGTCCTATACGTTGTATTACGAAAGACACGAAAGTACAGTCAAAAATACACTTATATTTCGGAATCCAGCATTTTTAAGAATTCGGTACCTTCCTCAGAGATGAATAAAAGTTGTAAAACACTTTATATTATGGCGTTGATGGGTCCACCACGACGGTGTCTTTAAAATGGTAAATTTGACAAAAACATGCGTGGACGTGGCGAAATGGCAGGGAAACGTCCACGCACGTTTTCCCCAAATATGCCATTTTAACGACACCGTCATAGTCGACCCGTCAATGCCATAAGGTAACGTGGTTAACAACATTTATTCATCTCTGAGGAAGGTACCGCATTTTAAAAATACTGGGTACCGTAAAATAAGTGTGCCTTCTACTCTGTCGGTTCTTCTGGCTTCGTGTCGTTCGTATTTTAAATTACGTAGGCCTATAAGCAAGAAAACAATACAACTAAGGCCAGCTGCGAAAACCGAGTTTCACGGACCGAACCCAAATAAACGAGTAAAGCCCAGCAGAGTTGTTAGAGGCTTGGTTTACGAACTAAGACGTTGCGAGATCGAATCGCATCACCGACCTGTACTCTATTTACACTTGGGACTTCAAAAACATAAAAAAAAAAGAACCATCCGGGTATGCGTAGAGTTGAAGTGATTAATATTCGACGTTTGCAACATATTATCGAGCACGGTGCCGGTTTTGAAATACGTAACTATTCGTTCTCTCTCACCCCCCCCCCCCCCTTGACATATAATAAGCACACGTAAGGAGGGCTCTAAAGACTGGGGCGTCTTCGTCCCCTAAATTATTTAAATCAGCCGACAGTTACAACCTGTGTGGATGGCAGTGCTCAATGTCTCCAAAATTTTTAATTTGTCATTTTGACTGGTCCATCAAAATAAAAAATAAAAAACAATTATTTTGGGGACACATTAACCAGAAGTAAATAAAGATATACGCAATGGAGCCCTATATAGTCACTACTGTGACCTTAATAACGGGTTCAGTGAGTAGAGAATTGGGCATATGGATAAAGGCGTTACGGCAGTGATCAGGAGACGGATTGGGTTCCCAGTTTGAATCCGGGTCATGCCACTCCGACGGGTGGCTCACTGTACTACGTTATTTCTAGCGTACGTTTTCACTGTCTTGTTTGTTTTATTCCTTTATCTATTAACCGTTAGTACCCAGAATAAATCTGGTCCAAACCAAGTCATTAACCACAAAATTTAAGCGCAAACGTAAAAGACTTTCTCTACACTACGAAAACGTGCGTGTCGTGTTAAAACAGTCTTTGACCTAGTGTATTTGCCGTATCCTTCGCGTTAGTAACATGGATCCGTACAATGCACACGAAAGTGTGTTAAATTCGATACCCTACCGTAAATCCTCTATTTTGTGGCTGGGTCCTCAATTGTAGCCAGTCTTTAATTGTAGTCGGGTGTTTTATCAATCATGAATTAATATAGTTAGTCTCGTTGTAGCCTGGTCTCTAGCTTTCATGTGATATTCATTTGATATTATTACGAAATTATTTACAGTTTTTAATGTCAGATACATGTTCTCCATGTGTAGATACCGTAAATTTCCTTTCTACATTTTTTAACAGCCAGTCTCTTATTATAGCCGGGTCAAAATAGCTTGATTTTTAACCAGTAGCACGGGTTACAATAGAGGATATTCGTTATTTCTGCATGGCAACACATCACGTTTACGTGGCAGTTCTCTACTATCGATCGTACGAGCGTGGTATGATAAACTACATCTATGTGGAAGTTTTTCCACACTCGTCATACTCGAAATGTTTATCTCCACTGTGTACAATGCCATGCTCTGATAATTCTTTAGACGGAAAACAATTATCAGCGTAGGCCATTCTACAAAGTGGAGATAAACCGTTCGACGCAAAAAAAATACCTTTCCGCATTCTCCATATTGGAACAGTTTTATTTTTTCCAAATTATGAACAGACAAATGCATTGTTAAATCTGGTTTCCGTCTCGAGACCACGCCACAATCTCTACATTTAAAAGGTTTCTTTTCACTGTGTATAAGCATGTGCGTGGTGAAATATGACTTAAGTCGTACTAAAGATTTGGTTGGATCTTCCACATTCGAAAGGATTTTTTTTTTCCCCACAGTGCACACTAGAGTGACTTGGTAAGTTAGATACCTGAACTAACAGTCGTACCCGGCTTCGCCAGGGGTTTAATTCGTACAGGGATTTGTTTTGCTGTGTTCATCCGGTGTATGGGTTGAAGGGCAATTTTACCTGTTCACTGTGAAGGGTAATTTTTTCGTGTAATACTCCCTCTTTCCGGCAATCCTCTCCTTCCGCTCTTCCTTCCCTCTTTTCTCCCATCCTCTCCCTCCCGGCTCCCGTACCTTCCCTTTGCTAGATGTAGTTGAATTTGGATGGGTAATTGAATTAAATACTGCCCCTCCCGTTTTTGCAACATTTCGCAAAAATTGATTCGTTCTCTATCCCAAACCAAAACAAAAATACCTTTCAGGTTCAGTTAATGCGTAATCGTATGCTAACGGATGTGCTACCCCACACACGGACATTCCCCGTTCAGGGCTCCTCCACTCACAGTTCATCGCTTTGGCTTGAGCAAACCGTCCTGTGCGAAAAAAAAATAACTGTCCTTCGTGCATGACGTCATTTAACACTTGCCGCTGAGCAACTGTCCTTTGTGCATTGGCGCTAATGACCTAGCTGTCGACGCGCCATTAAGCCTCAATCCTCCCCCTTTGTGCATGACGTCATTTAATACTCGCCGCTGAGATGATCGAGCAGAGTAAATTGTTAGTCGAGGCAGCATTTGCAATGTCATTAGAAGATATTCAAGATGAGTGTGCACGGGTTTCTCTGCTCCGAATGGACGTTACCATGGTTATCTGGACTAGGTGTAAGTTTAGAATTAAGCTATAGTAGAGTGTATGACAGCACAGGTCCTTCAGACTCTCAATAAACCTAAACTAATATAATATAGTCTGTACATAGTGGCACTGTTGAATTGGTTCTGCATATTGTTTCAGTGTTGAGTTTGTTATATAGTTTTTTTGTATTTTGTGTGTGTTAGGGCGCATGGCTTTGGACCACTAGGCTCCTAATAAAACCGTTGAACCGTGAATGTACCAATTTCAACTTCTTTTCAAGGTAACAGTGTACCAGTTTCAACTTCTGGGCAAAGAATTGACACGCTCGCTCGTTTTCATTGTAAGGGTTCTTCAAGCCTTGTCGTCGTCTTTGCTATGTAAGATGCCTTCCCAAACTCATAACATTTTAATGTTGTTATAATCCGACTGTTTGCTTAGGTTTTTCCTCACTTCTCGCAACAAATCCCCTCTGATCTCTATGAGAGTGTCTGGGTGTCTCTCCCACGACGGGCGATGTGCAGCGTATAATTGATAAAACGCAGCAAGGGCGTTGTTTCAAAACGTGTGAAATTGGCAGTTAGTGGCAGTTTTATTTTTCCCATTTGCAGTTATTTTCTGCATTCTTCACGCTAAAAGAGCTTTTCGTGTAGTATATTGTGGCTTTGCATTCTGCATGTAGTACTACGGGTTCCTTACCACAGCTACTAAAAAATCGGCTTACCCATTTGACGGGAAATATGAATATCTCCGAAGGTAATTTAGATAGGACCTTCATATTTGAACTCGTGCATTTGCTGCACCAACGCTACTTGTCATGAAAGTTTAACTAAATCGGGACAAAAAAATGCGAATGTTATTTTGTCCCAAACAGCACAAACTTCAAATTCGATCGAGTATTCAACCTCTCTCGGTTTGCTCGTTTGGCAATTATGTATATATATTTTTGTAATGGAGCGTTACATCCGTCTATGTAGACTATCTTTTTTTGAGTCTGTATCACTGCTTTTTATTTAAAAATGTAGGGGCAAACCTGCAATTGCTGGTTTTGATGTAAAGCCGTTGCTTTCACAATGTATGCCAATAATAATAGGACTTGGAAAAAGAGACACAGGAATTGTGTTTTGTTTTAACCAAATGTAATTAGGCTACTTCCGACGTTCTCACCAAAGTAGGCCTAACTTTCATCCCGTGGGAAAAAAAGACACAGGTGGGAAATAACAGGCATGAATGTTCCGCCCACAATTACAACCTTAATAACACTTAAAAATGCTTACAGTAAATCAAATGCAACAATGACTATGAGGACAGGAATGTCCCAGTGACGCAACCCCTCCCGGTGTAGTAATATCCTCTCTACACTTTTTAAGTTGTCAGGCCTATGCACTACGCGACAGCATCCGGAGCAGTATCCACAAATACTGCTGACTGCTCCTCTTTCATACCCACGACGGTGCGTAACTAGCGTTACCTCAGTAGGCGTTGGTTCTAAACTCACCTGCTCGCGTGCGTAACGTAATCAACAGCTCGCTCGTCGTTTAGCGTAACTTAACGTCATCACCTATGTCGTCATAACCTGACATAAATAAATTATTACGTAACAACAACTCACCTGTTAAATAACCTAACTATGCTTTGGTTTAAATTGTCTTGTTAATCAATTAATTAGTTGTTAGTTGTTGGTTTAGTAGCACTTTTGTTGGTTCTGGATGATATTAAACACATCACCTTATATGCTAATGAGCATCACCCCTTAAATACACGCTCCTTTTGGCTGGTATGGAGTCTATCGCCTAGGGTCACTTGCTGCTGTGTGGCTCTGCTGCTCGCCGGCTGGTAACCTGTGTTGGGTGGTTAATTTTTATAACTATGTAGTTAACGTACTGGGTTTTAATTTTTCTCCTGCTGAGATGGGTTCTAACCACTGAAGCTTGAGAACTGAGGATGCTGAAACAGGAATGTCACTGGACTAAATACCCAAGGTAAAACGTGGAACTTGTTTAAAATCTTGCTAGCCTATAGCGTATTGCTTTGACGGGTTTATCTGCACTTGACATGATTTTGTGGTTGGGGCTTAGCCACCAAGATGACGTCAGTTTCGTTAATTGCCTCAAGGTTGTTGTGGTGAACTTGGTTCGGCCATTATCATGGTTTTAGGAGGAAGTGTTTTCCGTATAGCGTTATACTAAATTTGATTATTTCTCTGGTTGTCTTCGCAGTGCAAGTTTTTAAACCATTACTTGTTTCCATCGACAGTCAGTTAATATCATGCTGCGTTCACCTACTAAATTGTGGGTTCGACTCCCGATGATTGGTTTTGGTCGTTTTTCCGTGCTTCACGCCTAAAAACCAATTCCGTTAACAGTTGCCAAGTGATATTTGTGAGTTATGTTCCGTCACGTGATAACCAAGGTAAAAATGTGCCAGCCAAATTACCATGCGATACCGAACCTGCAACCTTAACCTGAATCTTGGACTATTGTGCCATAAAACCCACTGCAGTGAATTTGTATAGTTTTCAGTAACTTATCTGACATTAATCCCTTGTCAATCTTTTAACCAAAGATGCATTTACCGATGTATACCATCATAATGTTATGGGATATTTATTAAAACCCGAGAGTTTATAAAATTTCGCTCTGTCAAGTGTGGTCATTTTTACCAATTTGCTAAGGTTGAATTCAGTGCAATCATTTTCTTGTAGTGTTTCATTAGCTAATTTAATTTCCTCGAGTTCAATGCAGCCTTAACCCCCCCCCCCCCTAAGTTGAACCTGGGACTTCAAAGCAGAATCCCCTAGGCCTTTTAATCAACACATCCCCCGCTGTTTGCTGCGAACTCGAGGGATGAAATTGGCATAACCTACCGATATAAGCCACAGCACAATAATTTATTGACAACGAATTTACAAAATACAGTGTTTTAACTTTGTTATTTGGATGGTAGCGAGAGTCTTCAGTTTATTGTCGACAATCATTTCATCCTCTGAATATTAGAAGAGATTGTTTAAGGCATTTTATTCGATTCTGATTCCGAATTTATAAATATAAATTTTTTATGTTTTGTTTGTTAATTTGAAATGTTTGAGGAAATAAAGCTAGATTTGATTCCGATATAAATAAAAACAACTCTCACCAAACAGCGCTCGTGATATCGGCGTTTAAGCGCCCGGCCCGTTTCCAGCAAATCTCCCTCGACCTTCCGTTCCGGGCAATTAAGGCAGGAACGGGTTTAGTGCTTAAACGCCAAAATAATCGATTTTGTAAAAGCACTAGTGCTTGTATAGCTGATAATGGGTTTAAAGGTTATCGTGGATACAAACATACAGACGACGGAATAGGAGGCGAAATTCCTTTTGTTCAGGGGCATACGAAGATAAAATATTGGTGGGAAAGGAAGTGAAGACAGAAATTTCCTACTAGATCACGTTTTAGTCCGAAATTTTACTGTGGTTTTTGTTTGTTTTTTGAGTGTGTGCTATTTTCGCTCTGTGACCCAGTTTTTGGTCGTTTTTTTCCGCCGCCTCCTGTTGCTTTGCATCGTGAGTCACTAAATGTTCGGCTTTGCTGCTTGCCTGCTGCCCCATGCAATCATGTCGTTTTCACCACATGGCTTGCTGATTTGCAGGTACAAGCTACTCCCGCTGCCCACCGTCGTGAGAGGAAATTGGGAATAACTTCCTGAAAAGTTGATATCAGCTAGATCGCCCAGCGACTGAGTAATGAACTTACCCAACTTTTTTTAATTAATAAAAAAAAACTAACAGAAAATATGGGAGAGCTAACGTCATTGAATTTTGAAAAACCGAAACTTTGATTACCTAAACAATATTAAGAAGCAGTGAGTCAGTCCGGACTTTTTTTAGATTCATACGCTCTGCATTAAATCAGTCACATATTATCAGAGATAGATATAAATAGACACAAGCCGGTGTAAATAGCATGAAGGTAACCTCGGGAGGAGCAACAGACGGAGGATGCGCTGATTGAGTGAGCAAGTGAACGAAAATCGGCGTTTGTTAGCTAGTTTGCGCAAAAATGGGATTGAAGAAACGTAAACACATTTAACTTAAGCATACAATAAAGCAAATCTTTTCAATTTGACTTATCTCACAGCTAATTGGGCGATGGCAAATGTGAAAATTATCAATGTGAAAATTTATAGATATAATATTCCTGCAGAAAAAAAAGGTAGAGATGAATATATGATGATGTGATTTGTACATTAATAGTCCTATGAAAGTTGTGATATCGACCCACAACCGAAATTGATATAAGAGAAACCACCAAGTTTCCAAAAAGGGTCAGCCTTTTAAAGTAGTGATATAATTCAACCAGGAAGAGGCCGCCACTGTTAATCCTATTAGCCAAGTTAATCGCATCGAATAATACTTTGGACGTTGCTACCGTGAGTAGCAAGGTTCAAGA
Organism: Lithobius niger; assembly: GCA_023313725.1. Classification (NCBI taxonomy): domain Eukaryota; kingdom Metazoa; phylum Arthropoda; class Chilopoda; order Lithobiomorpha; family Lithobiidae; genus Lithobius; species Lithobius niger. The sequence continues at coordinate 17,803 of JAHWFP010203830.1, forward strand.
TTTCATTTAACTTTGAAACTGTTAGTCGGTGCAATTAACTTGGCTAACAGGATTAACTTTGGCGGCCTTTGCCTGGTTAAATATTATCACTACTTTCAAAGGCTGACCCATTTTGGAAACTTGGCGGGTTCTTTTATAACAGTTTTTGTTTAAGTTGGATTTCCTAAACAATTTATCTTCCTTTTACTTTGATCCAAACTTAAAGCTGAGTATTTTCTTTCCAGATTTTTTTTTTAATTAGAAGTTGATGTCTTGATGTCATGATTTCATGATGCGAAATCTATGCCGTTGGTATGGAATGCGACGAGTATTTGTAACTTGTGAGTCACAGCTGCACATTTAAGCCGTTAACTCCTAAAACATGTAACCCATTCATCTTGTTGAATCGTTTCCCAAGTTTAGCGCCAACAGGTCGTAGCAATGCGCTAGAAATGTGGATGGATCCACGGTGCGATTACTATAGCTAACAACGAGCGAGGGTCCGCAATTTAAAATCCATCACTTAACATTTAAATCATTTTATTTTTATTTTGTGCAAATTCACGTGTGAAGTTGTAACTGTTACTTGTTTTGTGACAAATTAATATCAGTGGAAAGTCGTTCCTTACCTTTGGGTTTTCAAGGGAAGGGGGGCGCATTTTTAGCTTCCTTATAGTTGGATTTAATCTATTCTAGAATAGAATGAAATAGATTGAAATGACAGTGAACGGCACAGATGCGAAGCTAGCAGAGTGGGGCCAACCCCCTGCCCTTTCCCAAACCAAAGCCAATCCAAAGAAAATGGTGGAAAAAAAGGGCACAGAAAAGGAGGTCACAAAAACCTGTCCAAACCTGACTTGAATTCATTAAGACTGGTGGCAGCCACGACAGGTGATGACAGAGCATTCCACGTGGAACGACTCTTTCTGCGAAAAATCTGTTTGTGATGTTCAGTTTTGAAAGAGTGCCAAGAAGTCGAGAATCGTGATTACGAGTGTTTTAGTAGTAGAAATGCAGAAAAAACCAGAAGGGTTAATGCCTTGAAAGGATCAATGATAAGCCATTCATAATTTGAAAAGTGATGATGAGATCGCCGTGTTTCTGCCTAATTGCAACCTTGGGAAGATTGAGGTGTCTCAAACTTTCAGGGTTAGGGAAGGTGCCGTAGCGGAGTGCACAGCTTAGTGAGGCGGCATTGGCAGATCTCGATGCGAGAAGACAAAGTCTCGTATCTAGCAACTTGCGAAGAAAGTTTTGAAATGAATAATGAAAAGTTTTGCGTTAAGATAAAAGAAGGTCTCCAAGACGACTCTTTTCATGACTTTACTCGTGCTGAAATTGGCACGCTGATGAAACTTGGAATGAAGTATCACCCAGGGTGGGAGGTCTTTGCTGTAGAAGATGTTGTGAAACATGGTAAGTGCAGCACGGATTGTTCAGTCCTAAATGCATAACAATAAATTTTTCATGGTTAGGTTTAAGGTCATTAGCATTTTCCTCATTCAACAGCGAGGTTAAGGTCTTTTTGCAGTGAGGTCGAAAGGAAGGTCGGTGAAACGAGCCTAAAATCGTCAGGTAAGTTGTAGGCATCAAATGAGACGGGAGACAATAGGCTCCCGTTCATGAAAGGTTAAACAAAAGCGGTCCGAGAACGTATCCTTGTGGGACTCCAGAAGTGACAGTGGACCAGCCAATGGTCAAACTGCGTAAACAAACACTCTGCCAACGTGCAAAGAGGTAAGAATGTAGCCAGTAAATTATGGTGGAGGGAAGACCAAGGAACAGCGAAGTTTGATGATAAGTTTTGTATGAGACACAGAGCCCAACTCCTTGCTGAAATCAAGGAAAATTACGTCACAAGGGATCCTTCGGTCGATGAGTTGGATAATAGAGTTGCACGTACCAAGCAAATTGCTCAGGCATGAGCAGTCTGGAAGGAAACCGTGTTGTGAGTTGAGAAGAATGCCGATATTCTCACAATTTTCCAATAGCTCACTGGACGAACCGTTCTAAGATTTTGGATGCAATGGAAAGAAGACTAAATAGGGCGGTAATATTTTAACATCATGAAGGTGGCCACTTTTGTGAACGGGAGTGACGTTAGTCTCTTTCTAACGAATGGGGAAGTGCAGGTGCGAATAGAGCAGTGACACGACGTAGTATTATTGTACATAACTCCATGCCGGAGCCTTAATGGGTTAGCTGCAAGGGACACCGCAGAGAGAAACAGAAGGGCGTCATACTGAAGCCGATGCTGTGAAGAGTGATTTCTTAGACCTAAAACGCGCGATTTTTGTTGTTGGAGAAAACAACGTTATTTTAAAGGCCTAAGAAATCCGCTCTTCCGTTGTTTTTCCCTCCATTTTTATGTAGTGCACCTTGTAGTTATGCCCTCCAAAACCCATACTGGTGCCAATATGGCGGCAAATGTCACTGCTCTATAGCGTTGCTGCAGAAAAAAGAATGGTAAGAGCAATAGAAAGAGCAAAGATTTTGAGGAAGACAGGTAATAATCCATCCGGTCCCCAAGAAGTATCTACATAATTAAAATCATACAATGTTGCGTGCGTGTTTGTACCTCTACTCCTCCGGAACCAAAGCACCTACAAAGATAGGAGTAGGACCAAACGAAAGATAATTAAATTTCGCTTTTAATAGGCCTATTTTCATCGCTGTAACTTGATGTTATCACCCTCAAATACGCGAAAGAACCTTAAAAACTAACGTCAAAGTTTTTTTTAAGCCTCTTCGTGTATGTTCATGACGTCATAGTTTGTTCATGAAAACCTCCACGAGCGAAGAGAGATGATCTCTCACCTTCGTAGGAGATTACATCTGACTTGCTGCAGATGTGTCTCCAAGTGAGGGATCATCAGAAAGTGAAGTGATAAGACGCCCATGGAAAAATCTGTACTGAGCAGGACGAAAAGAACAATATTCTTACAATAAGTAAAACAAGAAAACCCATATAAAGTGTATACTAACACACATTACAAGTGATGTGTGGTTCTTGGTGGTTACATTGATTCAATCACGCTTCTGAGGAAATATTTGCGCTGATTGAGTGAGCGAAGTGAACGAAAATCATCGTTTGTGATGAGAAACAGCGCTTTTCTGATAAATTGCCTGATCTTTTTGCTTCGAAAGATGCAAATGTTGGAATGATTTATGGTTACCATTTGTTTATGCAGTGAAGTTTTCCGAAAAACGCGTACTGCAGTCTGGCCATTTGCTTGATCACTTTAGACGTGGAATGTCTGTCAGCAGCACAAGAGTTGCAGGATGAAAGCTCCTCGAACGTAGCGAGACGACGCGGAATGAGAGAGCAAAGCGAGCGACTCCGCTAGTCCTCCTTAAGGGCGAGGAGGGTAGTCTCAATGTTACAAACATTTAAAGCGACCACAACTGCAAGTTCAAGTCGGGGTGTAGGCGGAAGAATTTAAATAAAGTTCTGGGTGGAGGCAAAAAACTGGTGTAAATGGCAACAATGTCCTTATCATCAAATATTATAGCTCCGTCAGTTTTGAGACAGTTGGTGGGGGCCGTTTTTTTTTTTTTAATATTTCTATGCCTATTCGCCGAATGACAGGTAGCAGCATCTAGAGCCTTCTACCATTATTCAGTTCTATGGAGCACTTGATGTCAACAAGCGAAGAAATGCGCAAAGAAATTTCTTTTTACACAACAAACGAGCCACGTGCCTCCTTTATTTTGAGTACAAAGTGGGTGCGTCCACGTGCACCAGGGAGCAAGTGGTCTAGGTTAACGACATCACTCCCACTAGATGGCGCCCATCAAGCGGTTCAAAATCTGCGTTTTGAAACGGTCCATAGCTAGAAAAAAAGCGCCCATGAAATCGTTAGGCTTAACTTTTCTACTTTCTTCCTGGTGCGTGGACGCACCAACCTTTTTATAACTCAATAATTAAGGAGGCACGTGGCTTGCTTGTTTAATAAAAAGAAATGTATTTGTAGTGTTCCTTCGCTTTTGTAAAGAAAGGGCTAGACAGAACTAGATATCGGTAAATGGCTATAGAGCAGCGTCATGTGACGTCATTTGGCTACGAGACACCATTTGGAGGTAATAGCTACAAGGTGCTCTATAGATTAAAATGTAACGGAAAACAACGGCACTTCTAGTCAAGACAGTACTTTGAGAGCGGCTTTCTAGGCTTAAAAGAGGCTCCAGCAACAAAAATCGCGCTTATAGGCTTAAGAAATCCAGTCTAACAGCATTGGCTTCAATAAGACGATCTTCCTTTCTCCCTCCAGTGGTCCTTGCAGCTAACCCAGTTACTAGCTCCACCATAGAGTTATACACAACAATACTACGTCGTGTCACTGCCCTATAGACGCTGCAGCCTGTCATTTGGAGGCAATATCCCTTTAATGTAGGAGAGTAATTTGGGATGCTGTTTGGCTTTACAAATAAGTCCACTTTCGTAGGACTTACGTGCTGTGCGAATGGCGCTCACTGCAGCATGGCGCGTTGCCCTCAAGACAGCAAGATTGGCAGGGTATAAGAGCGGCTTTGAGTCGATCATAGGCTCTTCTTTTGGCATTGAATCTAGTGCGTACGGTGCCGCTTGACCAAAGTGTTTAGTTACCAATTTTTATCCTGCAAATCAACAAAACTACCATTGCATCCATAGGAGCTAAACTAAAAACCCAATCAAATGTGCTAAACTCTTGTGTCATTTTGTAGTCTTTCTTGGCCTTCTATTAGAAGAACTTCTGTTCTGAACTGAAAAGAGTACGTGGCCGATAGTTTAAAAACTACCTCTATTCGGTAGGATGTGATCTTGTGGTTTTACTTGGTGCCTTTTTTGCTATGATTTGTCTTGCGCCAAGAATGGTGAAGTCCTGATCTTCAAGGCCACAAAAGTAGCGAAATTTATTATTAGGTCGTGTTGGAAGCACTCTTCTGACCTAACCAGTAGTACTGTGATCAGCAAACCTGGTTCGAAGATTGCATTCCTACTTAAAATGTTTCAGGAGCAGGGGCAGAAATTCGAGGCATAGCACTAGGCAGAAATCATATATGTGGTGTAGGAAAGTACTGCCCTGTGGAGCACTGGGCAGAAATCCTATAGGTTTCTGCCCTGTGAATATAGAAAGTAAACTAACGTATTTTGGCATCTCTTGCTTGTATTAGCAACTACATGAGTCCTTCCCAGTGCCCTGACCCTCCCCATCCACCCCCCCTAAAAATTAGCATTTACACATTAGCACATTAATGAATATGTTCGTCGAACGAGAGACTAGGTTCGAATATCAAGCAGTTCGCACCAAACTTGGAGGAACGAACCGCTAAATACAGGCCGTCTCAATAGGCATAAGAAAAGCATACTTTTTTTGGGGGGGGAGGGGACGGTAGAGATTATAATATTTTATTTTTCGGTGTCTTGAAAGGAAGGAGTTCATTGTAAATTTGGTCTTTTCCTCTGCTCCCTCCCATCTACCATAAATAATGACCAGTCCCTAAAATCACCTCGTCTTCTTCGTGTCTCCCCCTCTCCCAGCTGAATTTTCGGACGCCCATTGTGAATTCCAATTTTGAACCCCCCCCCCCTTCCTCGCTCCCTCCCAATAAACTTCCTAGTTGTGCCCCTAACCCTGAAACTTTTAGCCTTTCCGACGAACAGTTCGCTGCCAAAAAAATGCCGTATCGCCGAAAAAAAAAGCATCATCCAAAAACCTTAACGACTCACTCAAAACCAATGAAAGGCACACGACGAGATTTCTCTCGCCTCAGGTAAGGGACAAAAATACATCAACAATCCCACCCACGAGGTAATTGGCTAATTTTCTTCAACTGTGCGCATTACAGCGCGATTCCCTCTCCCCCCAGCTCGAAATTCAATTAACTTGCGATTGCATTTGCCGATAATCGTGGTGTGATTACTCCCATCTGGTTGGCGCGTGCTAACGGATAATTCAGGAACAACGGGTTTAATCCACGCGCCCACGTGTTGGTCGCAGCTGGTGCTGTTAAAAGCCAGCCTCAATTTTCGACCCAATAGAATTGCTCCAGAGATAGTAGTTATTGGAAACGGCGCCGGTGTATCAATCACTTATCTGGACTGGGTTTGCAGACTTAATCGACCCGGCAGACCTAGCAACCATGTGGCTACGCACTATAGGTTAAATGTAAGAATTGAATCGGATGTAGATAGCGCTGTTAGCGCTTCCGATCGTGCCATCTTTTTCGTGGAAGCGATTTTCAACATGAAGGGGATGTAGTGATGGTCTTAGGTGGGTTGGGGTTGGGGCAGGCAAGAACTAATTTAGGCTTAAAAGGACCAATTGGAATATTAGGTTTAAGAATGGTAAATTGAGCCCTAACATGTCAGCAGTTGACTGAAATGACAGGGTACAATAACGTTTCAGTTATTGCAACCTGGGTTAAACCACAGCCACCTACAGTAAAGGCCGTATCATCTTGCCTACCACAATGCTCCGCAAAACGGCGAATCAAATAACGACGCGGCAAGTTTGCCAAGTGGCGTCATCTGTTGACAAAATTTGGAACCCTGGTCGGTTAGTTTGAAGTTTTGCCGCTTGGTGTAGAGATGGCAGCACCTAGCAACCTTGCGCTTCCTTCTAAGTCAATGGTTGATTTTACTTGCATAATTTGTCTTGATCTGATCCGGCCTTTACTTTAGGTGGCTGTGGTTAAACAGTGTGTTAAAATAACTGCTGAAATGCAGTTATTTTAACAAACTGTTTAACCTAGGTAAGGGACAACTGCCTTAAGGTAAGGGACAACTGCCAGTTTAACTAATTTTTGAATTGTTTCAAATAAAAAGCAGTTATTTTAACAAAATAACAACAGCTGCAATTTTGTTAAAATTTCAGCAATAATTTCAACAAATTGCTGCTGAAGGGTAATTTGTTCAGGTGAAAAATATTTTAGAACTTTTGGATCTGTCAAGAGGGGGGGGGGGTCACATAAAACAAATTCACTAAACTGAAGGTTGAAGTCATTTTTGGACCTTAACAATGACGCTTTCAGCAGTCAAAATTTGTAAAAATGCCGTAGCTTCTGAAGGGAAGGCGCCCCTTCCCCCCCCCCCGAACCTCCAACCCTCATATATGTTTTGTCTAAATGCTGACGTTATTTCTAGCGAACAGTTCTTTAAAACCATTTTCTAAAAAAAAAGTTTTTGCACCATGGGATATTTTTCGTGTGGCACGTGTTGATGTTTTGAAGGACACAGACATGCTACCTCGAACTGCCTTAGTAACGCCAATATGAATCCCTTAAATCAAAAGTTATTCTACCGTCATGATTCATGAATCACCTTTCAAATGTGGTTGTTTTAAAGCAAACTTCCTTGAATGTTTTCGAAAACACATTTTAATCATGGCAGGTTTTCCGCACAATTGGAAATCTGTCGATGCGAAAAGTGATTTTTTAATTAGGGCCCCAACGCACAAGGCGGCCAACGAGAATGCTTAGCGCCGGTGCACACGTGGCGTCTGTTGGTTTACGTGCCATCTGTTGGATACTGCACACGTCCGCTGGTGAGGTCGTTTTGCACCGCAATCCCCCCCCCACCCCCCACCCCCCCCGTCAACGCAGCGGTACCGCAGCGTGAAAAAAACGCAATTGCGTCTCTGAGTACCTTGGATGACTTGAGCGGTGCACACGTCCGCCGTTTACCGCAAAAGCGTTACCGAAAATGGCGTCCAATTTCGAAGAAATAGACATGGAATTGTTTATTGGAGGAGTAAAGAACTATCCTGAAATATGAAATGTTGCTGCAGAAATGATTGAAGACTCATTGGGAAGTAATTAAAGAACTTATCCGAATTTTTTAGTTAATCTGCAAAGGATGTATAACATTTTCCCCTGGTACGTCTTAAATTAGTACATCAATGTACCAAAATTCGTCGCATTGGTTTTAAAATATATTTTTTGTTCACGAGGTAGGCGAAAAAAGCAACATCGTCTCATTGGTTTCAAACTATAATTTTTTGTACACGAGGTTAGGGAAACGAACGCGCACATACGTCACCAAAACTGCACTGCAGCGTCAACGCGCGTTAGTGAAACGCACGTGTGCATTGATTGGATGCGTCACCGCAGCGGCGCCGCAGCATCCAAAAAACCGCACGTGTGCACCGGCGCTTACGGTATATGTAGCAACGCGCACTTGGCCGCACTTACGGTATATGTAGCAACGCGCACTTGGCTGCAGCGGCCAGACTGTCGCGGCGGCCACTGGATCCCAGGGGGCGTGCTGGCGACCAAAGAGCGACCATACTTGCTCTGTGCTCAATTTTTTGCCACGTGATCGAGAATTATCAATGAAACACGGACGTGGCCACGCACCACGTCGCCGTGTTTTTGGTCGCGACGACCACTGGCCGCCTAGTGCGCGGGTGGCCTTAACCTGAAACGGCATAAGAAAACTTACTCTTTACATTGGGGGTAGAAGGTCAGAATATTTTTTGATCTTGGGTGGGAGGGGTCTTTTCTTTTCAGGGTCTTGGGAAGACGCTCATCAAAAACTTGGAGGTCACATTTTTAATTCCTCCTCTCCCCTCCTAAACATAAGTAATGACCGGTTCTTCACCTCTCACGGAGACTGGCTGACTCAAGATATATGAGAGAAAGTGAATTAGGCCCAAAATAGGTTTAGACGATGTTAGGGGCTTAGGAGTAATTTACTTCTAATTAAGTTAGCCCAAAAGTTGTCCATCGAGGAGAGTTCTTGTTGCTGGTAAGGGGGGAACGCTCTTCACGTCGACTTTATACTGTACTCCAGTTTCGCCAAAGCTCTCGATGGGAATAAAACATCCGGCTTGGTAACCATGGAGTAATTAACTCTGTCTAAAGTGAAGCAATGGCGTAACGAAGTGACGCAATCACTCCAAGCGAAACTTCTAACTTGGGTAGTTAAATTTAGCTCGACACGCATTTGTACACGAACTTGCAAGATTAAAAATGATGGTGTTCCGTCGACCATTAATCCTTGAGATGTTAGTAATCCAGTCCAATAGTTTTACTGGAAAACAGGCTCTGAGGTAATTACAGGCGGAGCGAGTCGACTTTCAACTGGTTGGAGACAAGGAAAAGTAGGGTGTAAAAGGGGTTGTCAATTATTCGCTTTTCTCAAGCACGGGGGTGCTCGGATTGAGCGAGCAAAGCTAAAAATTTTCTGCAGACATTCCACGGATAGTGATTAACGATTTGTGAGTAGTAACTGCTGTTAGTTTGCGTCCTAATAATCGATACATCGATTCTGTAAAGCTCTGAGGATTGAGTAAACTACATGAAGCATGGAGCAATGCCAAATGAGTGAGCAAAGCGCACGATATGTATAGTAGTCTGCATGGCACTGCAGTTTATGCTATTCTGTAATAGCTGTCATTCTTTCTGCCAAGCTTTGGCTCCACAGTGAGAACCCAGCTTTTAAGACTCGTAATAAATGAGCTGTGTCGCCTTGTCATTCACTTTAGACCAAATGCTTAAAGCATTAGTAAAACCGTATCTTCGAGGGCGCAGTTTACTACTAATTTACTTGCCGGATCTTTCGCTTCGCTCAATCTGTTGACGTCGGTCTATGCTTCATGAAATTTTTTAAGGCCAGCTATGTCTTACATACCACTAGAGGAGTTAGTGGTCTTTCTCCTCCTCAAGATTATGACAAACGAGAACAAATAAACCGGTTGTGAGCTGTTTTAAATGGTCAATAGATGCTCCAAATCTGACATAATAAGAATTATTTTGAATTTTTGTGTGCTCTTTCGTGTATGTTTTCAAAACATCTGTGTGTTTCTTCATTCCACGCCAGTCTCCAAATTAAAGCCAAAAAAATCGAGGAAGGAGCCACTAATCAGATATTCTTGTTTTAGATCACCGAAATCAGTCCTTTAACCATTCTAGAAGGTTTATCGAACCTCCAGTTTTGCTGCAACAGCATTTTTTTTGTATTTTATTATTTTTTTTGCGTATGTATTAAGAACCAACCGTAAACTCAATGGATTTTTACCATGCCGCAACCGACATGAGCACGCGGAATCAGAGGACTATTAGTTTCCCGAAACTGCCAGGGGTTAATTGTTGAGGTCAGGCTAGAACCAAGGCTCTCTTGCGCATGCGGCATCGTACTAATCATTGGGCTACTTTCCCCTTAATTTTGTGTACTACCACTACAGTGTCCGCACAGAGTTTTTTTGGAGTGCCCACAGAAAGCCTCTTCACTCGGTTTAATCTCCAAGCACATATTCGTAGCTTCAGGCAAATCGCTAAGCGCGAAAACGCTACGTCAACAACTGATAAAATATAAATACGCCATTAGTGAAGTTGGGAAAGGAACGCAATTGCTTGAAATGTACCCTTGAGATGTGAAGTGATGCTTAGGCGTCCTTCATTGACTCTGCTGCAATTTTAAATGGGGGGGGAGGGGGTGAGAGCGAAAAAAGAGGGGTTGGGTGGTGGAGGGGAAGGGAGGGCTTTGCATTTCTATTACAATTTCACCCCTCAAGCGAAACCGAACCATCGAGCGCACGTGCGGAGATTAGAGCAAATGCACCATCGGCCATCACCAGGGGGAAAAACGTGCAATTTCCCGCACCTGGTTCCTTCGTTAATGTTATTTTTACTCCGCCATGCGGGTAACGAGGTTCCATGCGACCCTGGTGACATAATTAGGAAACATTCTTCCTTTTCCCTTAAGCCTCTCCCTCGTCCCGCCAGAGCTGAAATTACTCTACCACCCACTCGCCCACCAGAGGACACGTTCGTCCTAATTAGAAACCAGCTACAACCAAAATGGCCTTCGTTAGTGTTGTTTTGTACGTGGATGTTTGCCCGTGGAGTGAAAACAAACGTGTATGGGTGTCTGGAATAAAACGCGCGTTTGTTTCCTCACTGTTCAATAACAACATAACAAACAACTAAAAAGTAAAGGGGGGGGGGGGGAACCAACGCAGACCCGGCAACTTGCCCACGCCTGTCACTATAATAAAACCTTAATTTACGTGCGGCGTGGTGATGCCCCTTCAACGGCATTAGCTTTGCTGCTCAGCATTGCAACACACGTTGGGCGCCATATTTTGTGTCGAGCCCATCCAATGTGTGTTGACGTTCTGAACACCTTAGCTAGTGCATTTGATAAAGGTCAACATTAGGAACGAAAATTAAGGTTTTGTTAAAGAGCCAGTTGCGAGCAAGTTGTTGGGCTTGTGTTATTTTCATCATATTCCAAATCGTCGCGTTTGCATGCGAATTTAAACGATACTAGCCACATATCGTTCGCTTAGCTCACTCTATTAGCGTCGATCTATGCTTCACTTAAGGTGGCAAAGGGGTAATACAAACTTTTTTATATTTTAGGTATTAAAAATGTAACAACCATGTAGTTTTAGTGAAAACCACACCAGAAAACACATCCAATAGGTTTTTAAAAATTTGGAACAAATTGACCACCTAATTAGCATAAAGTATGCAAATTAGATACATGCGTGTGCCTGTAAAGGCTAAGAAAAGTGCCACTTTTGGCAATAAAACAGCAGACAGCATCCATAAATTGCTCACGTCCGGTTCGACTTCCGGAAAACAAGTACGCTGCACTATTTTACTAAATATTTAATTAAAAAATAACCTTGAAAATCTTAAATGATAGTCTACTTTGGTTTTTTTAATTATTACTTACAATCATATTGTTATGATTTACGCAAACCAAATTTGCAGCACAAATTCCCAGTTAGAAGTTGCACTACAGGCGAATTTTCGGTGATATCGCCAGTAAAGTTACTTGTGAGTCTGTCACCTTCCTCAGGCCACCAAATTGGCTAAATACAATTTTGTTGAAGGCAAATACCAGCAATGAAGCACACCTCCGAGCTGTTGAAACCATCACAATCCAACACTTTCAAAATGGAGGTGTGCCTCTCATGAATACCATAGATTAGAAAGTTAACTAGATGTACCGTCTCACTTCTTCCCATCCTACGCGGAGCTCTGGCGGTAGTTGCGGCTAGTAATACCTTTGCTAATGCTTTTGCCTTCGAAGGAGCAGAAGGCAAAGCATTAGCAGAGGTATTAGTAGCCGCAACTACCGCCAGAGCTCCGCGTAGGACGGGAAGAAGTGAGACGGTACATCTAGTTAACTTTCTAATCTATGTGAATACTCAGGAGCCAGCATATCCTCAAGTGGCTAAACTAGTCACTCCAGATCTCTCGACTCGCCTCAATGCAAAATGGAATAACTGGCTACTAAGGCCCACTAGGATGACAAGTGACGCATCCAGTGACAACTGAGAAGCACGGGATTTTCAAAAAGTGTATATAACGACTGTCTGCAAAATGGACGACATGTGAAAGTTTCTTGTAATCTGAAGTAGTAATTTGGTGGCCTGAGGAAGATGACAGACTCACAAGTAACTTTACTGGCGATATCACCGAAAATTCGCCTGTAGTGCAACTTCTAACTGGGAATTTGTGCTGCAAATTTGGTTTGCGTAAATCATAACAATATGATTGTAAGTAATAAAAAATAACCAATGCAGATTTTTAAAAATGGTTTTCACGAAAAGAGAGAGAAATATTCCAGGAATTTTTTCCACAATAAAAAAATTTTCCACTATAAAATAAATATTTTTTTGTTTTGTTTTTTAACCTCTGTATTACCTCTTTGGCACTTAATGTTTTTTTCCCTAGAGTATCACGGACTCGATGTTCTGATTATTTCGCCGTAAACTAATTGCAATATTGTTGCTGTTAGCTCGTTCATCACATTCCCCAGCACGCCTGCATTCCATCTACATCTTTATACAAAACATACGTTTGCTTGTTTGTTTTGTTTCTTTGTTTGTTTGCTCACCTACTTCTCCGGAAGTAAAACTACGACGGTGAGTAGCGCTAAATGAAAGACTGAGAGAGCAAAGTGAGAGACACATTGAAAAGGTTTAGTTTACGTGTAAATCGCTGTCGCTTCGTTCCCTCCACTCACCTCCTATGCTTCTTAAACGCAAATGTTTGACAACCTTTTAACACTTATAGGTCTGCTTTTTCCATGCATTCCGTCAGTTGAAGCAAACCCAATTTTAAGATTTATGCGTGGCATTTACAAAATGCGTCATCCTTTCACTTTTTTTTGACACATAGGTTCATTCTGGCAAGTTAGCCTGAACAGTAACTTTGTCTTAATAAACTTTGACGTCATGAACCTTTTTAGAAAAGTTTTTCGTGTATTTTAGGGTCTAAAACACCAAGTTACAGCAATGAAAAGACGCCTACTCGAAGCGTAACTTAATTATCTTTTATTCAGCGTCACTCTCATCTTTGTAGGTGCCTTAAATCCGGAGGCAAAGAGGTACAAACACCCACACACATCGTACGTGTTTAATGAAGTTGCTTGACGATATCAAAAATTTATAGGCCTGTGGAGGAGAATTTGTAACTCTAGTCAGTCCCTATTGAAACGTGTTACATTCATTCCTATTAGTTCCGTCCGAGTTTTCAGAGGGCGCCACGCGTTCCATCTGGTAGCGTTTGCTCATTTTTCAGCTTGGGCTGAAACTAAACTAAGCGAAACTAAACTAAATAATAATTACATAAAGCTAGTTTCGGTTTAGTTTAGTTTAATTTTAGGCTGAAAACTGAGTAGAAATTCCCACATAAAACTCATGGCGCCCTCTATAAACTTAGACGGAACTAATAGGAATGAAT
>JAHWFP010203830.1:40829-96331 GCA_023313725.1 Lithobius niger
AGAGCTATCTCAATCGGCTGCGAGTCGAAATCGAAGAGTGACATCTGTCGGCATTAATTTCTGCGCGCTCCAGCAAAACAATGGCGGTCTCCGTATCGTGTTTTGGTGATGCAATAATTAAATTATTGTATCGGACGTACGTAACGTATTCTTACCGCAGTTCTTGTGTTTAGTTATTGTGTAAGTGATCCAAAAGTAAAGAATGCATGTCAAAATGGATGTAATTGCCCTTTGACAAACTTACTTCCAGTCGAGGCCAAGGATTAAATGAAGGAGACGGCCATGTTGCAGGATGGAGATGGCCATGCTGGTGTTAATTACGTCATATTACACCAGAAAAGCGCATCTATAAAATGAGACTGTTGGGTTGCTCGATAAACGGAAATTCATTAAAAAAACAACCTAATCCCCGTTTATTACAGTTTGTTTTTTTACTAAAGTAAATGCTTTGTTTTCGTCCGCTAACAACGTAAACAGAAAGATTTTATTTTTTTAAAACTCCGTTTTGTGCAAGTCCGCTAGTCACGTGCTTCCTTGCAGCACACTGATTGGCTGTTCGGGGTACTTCGTAGGAATTGGTGAATAAGACGTCACACCACGGTCCCAGTCAGTACATTTTCACAAACACAATACTACCGGAAGTCAGGAATAAACCCATCTTCTCTAGTTGTTCCATCTTTGCTCACAACTACGGAATTCCTAGTGCACCATGAAAATACATGATTTCAACATTTTTTTTGGTACAGTTTTGTCCACTCATCCATATTTGGGTGATTTTTATAAAAGTTTTGGCTAACAAAAATTGTCCTTGCTTCCTGTTTTATTCTCGACAAGTAACGTGTTTCAGTGTGTACCACTGATGTAGCCCTACAATCTGGACGGTATCCAGTGTGGGAAACGTGTCTTCCCATGGCGTTCGTTTGATCTGTCGCCTCCGCTGCATCAAAATGTTAGGTTTTTGGTGGAAGCAAGTGCCCACTTAGAAAGCGCAGTCCAAATTTTGATGCAGTGCAGGTGGCAATCGAAACAACGCCTTGGGGAAACTCTTTTCCGACACAGGACACCGTCCAGATTGGAGGGCCACATCAGTGGACACGCTGAACCACATTACTTGTTGAGAATAAAATTGGAAGCATGGATAATTTCTGTTAACCAGGACAAGGACATCAACCTTAATAAAAAAAAATTATCCCGTTATGGATGAGCGAGCAAAAGTGTACAAAAAGTTGCTGAAATCCACTACTTCCATAGTGTGTAATGCCCCAGTTGTGTGTGATACGCCCCGCATCAACATGTTGCAAATGGTGGTGAGTTTTACTATTAAAAAACAAAATGCTTTATAATTGGAATTTACTTGCGGGAGCTTGTTAGGAAGCATTGTGTTTGTAATTGTCGTCCACCGCTAAATAACGCTTCTTGAAAAGCGTTTTACTGTTTTTTACCTAATGTTTTTTGCTCATACTCAGGGTGGCGTTAAAAAAAATCAAGATGAAATTCCCTGATTTTTTCATGTTTTCCAGACCAATACTGAAGTTTTTCCTCTGATTTTTTTAGTCGAATGAAGGAGGTACGTTACAGGAATAACGAACATTTTTTTTCCGCATTTCACTCAAATTGTGGGAGTACTCATTTTTACAGGTCCATTCATATACATCACTTCTGGCAGGAACAGCCGGAGAATTATTTCTAATAAAATAAGTGTAGTCGTTTGAATTTATTTTCAATTTGCGTTAATAGGTGGCGCTCCTGTGCCATTAAAACGAACTCAGAATTCTTTTTTATATAAGGAAATGTTGAAAATTAGTGGTGTATGAAAGGAAATTAAATAAGGGAGGTAAAATTTTTTTTTTTGCACTGGGAAAAGAAAAGGGAAATTTTGTCTCGGGGAAATTCTGTAAATGAAAAAAGGAAGGACTGTTCCCCCTCCCTCAAATTTACGTCAACGTCTTCCCCTCCCCACCAACCGGCCAAAAATAATGGCGACTTCCTAACTAATTTTTTTTTAACTGATGCTCAATTCCCACGTTATTTTACGTCGGTAAAAACGGAGAAAGGCTTTTACTAACGGAAGTCCTAGATTCTGTAAACTAACCTAAATTGAGACACAGTTGTGGCGCGGGAACAAATTGGCTTAGTGCTCCAGCTGAGCACGTAAGCAGCTGCGTCTACTTCTCCTTCACGCTATTTTCTTTCCTTGTCGCCCGGCGTTTATTTGATTTATTTTTTTCTCACTCTTAATGGGCCTGTTTTAAGAGGAAATATACGCTGGCCGAAAACTTCCGTATTAAAGAAGAAAACGTATGAAATAAGAATGCCTGGTTGCCAAAACATTACTTTCATATGATCTGGGTTAAATCAACAACCTCTCCGCCCCCCCCCCCCCCAACAAAATCCTAATCCTTTCATTTCATTTCATGAAAAGTATTAGTATGAAGGATTATTCTTTGAAATGCGCATGCGTAACCGCATCTTTGACAACTTCAAAAGTGCAACAGGCTGCGTTTGTCATAACCACCACGCTACAAGTATAGTACAATATTAGCATAAATCCTTTCAATTTTTACAGTTTTTTTTCCAGAAATTCCAGTCGTAAATACATTATTGCTGAGCGATGTGTATTATTAAGTTCGAGTTGTCAATCGAGTTGTGTCAATCGAGTGACCAAAAACAAGAATATCTGCTTAGCGTCTACTTTCTCGATTTTTTTGCTGTAATTTTCTGATTATCGTAGAAAGAAGAAACACAAGGGTGTTTTCGAAGCACACATGAAAGAACATTAAATAATTCAAAACAGTTTTTGTCAAATCGGAAGCTTGTATTGAACATTCAAAACTGCTCACAATCGTTTTTTTTTCCCCTCTCGTCATTGCAATCTTGGCTTTAGGAGGAAATAGACAACTAACCCCCTCTGGTGAAATTTTAAAAATAGTTGGCCTTGCGGGAAGGAGAGGGCGTATCAATAAATGCGTATGATCTGGGGACGGACTTGGCTGCCAGCTCGAATCCGGTTCACGCCATTCCGACGAAACGTAAGTGCATAAAGATGGTTTAATCTTCTACGTGATTTCTATTGTAGAATTTTCGTGGTTTGGTTTATTTTATTCATTTAAGTAAGCTTCGTCATGTTTAGGTGTTCACAAGACCTCTAAAAAATTCCAAGTCAAAGGGAAGAAATGAATTCAGAAGGGGATTTCGGCATGTTTATGTTATCAATAATGCACCTTTGACGATGGCAAAAGTTAAAACAAATAGGCTTGAAATCAGCAGGTCATTGGTTGGATACACACAACTGTTTTGTTTTACTTGGCAACTGGTATATTACCAAGGACGATACAAATTCAACAATATAAATAGTTTGTTCAGGGCAATTTATCAGTGCTGTTTTGTTCACTACCTATCTTCCTTCCTGCATTTGCAAGCACTGTCAATTTTAATAAAATTTTAAATTGTTTTGAGGTCAATTTGAAAACGAAAAAAAAAGCATATTTGATGGATACTGTTTGTATACTAACCTGAAAAAGGCTCGAATTCCCCACAAAGTACAAACGCGAAAACGAATTTGTTTTCCGGAAATTAATGGATTCCTAGGAAAGTAGCTGCGTCATCGTGAATCGTTATTTCGGTAGACTAAAAAGCGAATCTGTTGATGAACACTACAGTCCCGGTCGAAGATTTATTTTTATTTTTTATTTTTTATTTTGCTGTTTTTCACAAATTGTGGTAACCACGTGAAACACTTCTCTTATCAAGCATATTTGCTGTTTTATAAATTTTCTTTCAAATTTGCCAGTTACGTGAATCCACAAGGGGCTGTTCTGTGTAGAACAACAGGGAACGATCATTTGAAACGAAATCGAATGGAAAATGGTTGGTGTATACCCTGACGAAAAATAGCCAACTGTGGGAGAGCTAAACCAAAATGAGGCTGAACAAATTCTTCTAAGGGAAGCTGGGGAACTTTGGGGTTAAATTAGGGTAAAGAGGCTTGTTTAGGTTGGGGGGGGGGGGAGCCTCACCACAATTAGGCATACTAGAGGCCTAAAAGTCAGAAATACCCCTAACTAGGAGACCTAGCAGGAGTTGAAGAGCACCAGCCAGTTGGCTTGCTCGAAGGCTTTCTGATTTTACCATGCTGGCCCCTTGCTTGAATACCTTTTGGTAACCCCTGACAACCGCGAAACAGCCAGGGTATTATGGGAAATAGAAGCTTCTAGAAGCAGGAAACGGAAATTAAATCACAAGGCATCGATAATGTCCACCTATTTGTAAGAATAGACACACAAGACTAAGATTGGCCATTGGCCCCAGCAAACATGAAAGTAAACAAGATTTGCGACATACCCGTTCCGCCGAGTACCATTTCGCCGAAATTTTTTTCCCATTCTGCTGAAAATTAAACTCTGATTAAATTCGGCGCAAGGGGAATTCCCGTTTCGCTAAATCCTGTTTCTCAAAATCAAATTATTGTTTTAAAGATGCATTGGTTATTGGAAAGTATTTGTGATTAATGATGGTTTGTGATGTTATATGTTTAGCCGCAACGAGCGCGGCAGCACGAGCGAGGCACGTAATTTCGAAAAACATTATTCGGCGAAACGGGATTCGGTGGAACTCGAATAGTACGTACCATCATACATATCCCATGACGACATGTGTTATCAAGCGACAAACAAGGAATTCGAGCCATCGCGACTTTCAATAAATATTTACCTTATCATCGTGGGACGCAATCTGGCAGCTTGAGTAATGCTGTCTTGGCACTTAACTAATTACCGTCTTACCCATAAGAATTACAGGATACGCTGATTGATTGAGCGAAGCAAACGAAAATCGGCATTTGTTAGCCAGTGGACGCAAAAATGTGATTTGGAGAAACAGAATTTGGTGCAACAGGGCATATACGAGAGACCAATCCATACCAGTGTGCAAACGGTGCATACATCATCACCCAGGCTTCAGCTTATCAACTGAAAATGTAACACGATAATTTCCGGTAACTTATTTCTTACACCACCTCTGGTATTACATCCATCCAGAGGACGGACTTAAATAATTCATTGAATAATTCCGTTCGAAAGAAATAATAAAGCCATGTTAAAAAATGCTTAACAGAGTGATACGTCAACAATTTAAGGGCAGGGATCAGACCAACCTTTAGTCATGTTTTACTAAAAACAATATGCATTAATACGAATAGTAGAAAATTAAAACTTGAGTAAATTTATAGAAAAAAATTGTAATGCAACTTTACTCAACCCATTCCTGTAAGCAACAATGAGGTAACTATTCTCAAACATTGGAACGAACAGTATAAAAACAACGTTGTAACAGTAAAAAGACATTACTGAAATCTAGAAGCGCGCTAGTGCTTGCCCGTCAAGTTCAGATTATTGGCTTTCAATGGCGTCTAATAACTGGCGAGTCTTTGTTGTTGTTCAAGTCTAGTCATTATGTATACACATCAATATTTGTGCGAAGGCTACCTACTGCTTCTCTTATCCGAGAAATTAAACCACCGTTTTCTGGTATTGAATACTAAATAGATTTGGAATTTGTGTAGATCGACGGGGTTTACCGAGCAGACAACAGAATATCATGTTTCAAAGCTGTGAACAAAGGATTTCAATACGAAAACGATATCGCGACATCGTTGATTTTATGATAATTACAACTTATTACTTATTACTACTACTACTACTAGCTATACCACCCGCCATGGCTGTTTGCTGTGACGTGCATATCACGTGACTGGGCTAGTCCAATCAGACGGCCAAACAGCAGTTGTTCTCGTTCGTCATTGGCTAACTGATGGTGACGTCACGGCAAACAGCCATTGCGCATGGTTTAATTCTACTCAGATAAAATAAATGTCACCCTCATGCTTGATATCTGACATTCAGTTCACGTTTGACTCCAATCGGTGCATTTTATGGTTTGTCATTTGACAAAGATTGCAATCATTTGTAATGCTATTTTCGTGAACGTTGGGAACACGCCATCTTTGATGAAAAAAATTGTCCTCCATGACCGAGTAATAATGCAGTATTGTAATTACATGTTATAAATACGATTTTTAATTGTCTATTACAATTACAATTATACTTACATTACATATTGTAATTACAACTTATATAAAACGAAACTAAAGTAATTTATCGTGCTCACTTGTTTCTGTTTTACAATCAAGTGTAATACAACAGGCACTTCATCGGAAATATAATAAATCAGCAACCATTAATTTTACGAAAGTTACGATTTTGTTTTACGATTTTCTTTTAGGCTCTTCAAGAAACGATTTACAATATTCCATTTTCATAAGGCGCTCACAACCCATCCTTGCACTAAAGCAAAACTATAAAACTACCAAAAGGGGTGATATACAAAAACTTTATAGGGGTAAAGCGACCCATTAAGTTTATGCCATAGAAAGTAGTGATATCATAGCCAAAATGGCTGCCACCAAGTTTTCCGTCCCATCCCAGATCACTCGATCTTAACTGACACCTCGGTGATCGCCAGTTAAGCTTGAGTGATCACGGTTCAGAACGCAAAATTGGTGGCAGCCATTTTGGCTTTGATATCACTACTTTTTATGGCAAAAACTTGATGGGTCACTTTACGGTTTAGGAGTTTTTGTATGATATTATTGACATTGTCCTCCTGTCGTCTATTATGTAGTGGGTCAAAAAATGCGGGTTGGTTATTTTCCCCATTACTTGATGTTGTAGACGACGACAGTTTCTTAAAAGTAGAAAAAAAAAACCAATCAGTTACAGTTTGCAGTAGATCACACATAACCCTTGAGGATGTCTAAAGCTCAAAAGGACATCGTAAAGTCTCTTCGTAAAGTAATTTGAAATTGAAAATTCAAATCAAAAGCAATAAAGTATATACTTCATCCATTCGGAATTTCTTTGAAGTTCTTGTTGACTGAGTAAGGTAGTTTAACTTTGCATCTAAAATCTAAAGCATTCACGCATGCATATGGAAAAGGATTTCCTTTTTTCCTTTTTATTTTCCTTTTTTGCTTACCTCGTTCTAAAACAGGAATAAATTTAAACTGAATTTTAAGCAGGAACCCACGAAGAGTTTTTTACGCGAATGACATTTCAAGGGATAGAGAATGGAAATGGTGTAGGGGTTATCGACTCTCTCGAGCGCCGCTAGAGCTTGCTTTCTGTGGGAATAAACTTTGCACGCCTTGGGAATAGCAGTTCGCTGCAACCTAAGAGCCTGAGGCAGACGAAGAGAAAGAAAGCTCTTTCGATTTATTCTGATATATGAAACATTTAGTAGGACTGCTATTTTTAAACCGATGCGAGTTCGTTGATTTACGTTTTATACCAACGGTAGTAAAGTCGGGTCCACAAATGGGATGGGGGGGAGGGAGGTTATCCTATAATACTTGCACTAGAGTAAGCCCAGCCTCCGACGGGTATAAAAACCTGTTTTTTTGTTCTGTTGATGCGTATGGCTATGCTTCATCAAAGTAAGTTACTTTAACCACAATTTTGTGCATACTGGTTGACAAACGCTGATTTTCGTTCGCTTCGCTCACTCAATCAGCGCATCTCCCTTACCACTGTAAACCCTACTTCCCTCTTGCTTTCTCGTCTGCACTGACAGCGTGTTGACACCGAATTTCCATAACAGGCTCTGTGAACAACTACTTCTTTCCAGTTTGGTATCCTTCTTCTCTCTTGTTTTCTTGCCTTCTCGTGTTTATCGTGTTAAAAATGAAGAGATAAAAGTTGTCCGAAATGTCTTACCGCTGTAAAATCTCCTTCTTCCTTGCCTTCTTGCATCCAATGACAGGGTGGTCCCAGGGCATCCCAGGCCAGCACTGTCTAATTAACACATTACTTACAAAAGAATTTGTTTAAGGTATAATTAAACAATAGTGCGAAAAGCTCACTTTGAGAGACATGAAAGAAAAAAGTTCTTTTAATCAAGCAGCAAAAATTTACTGATGTTCCCACATCGGCGCAAAAAATAACGAATAACGAATTACGCCTGGCAGCAACTTCACTCGCTTGTGCCCTGGTTGTCGTGACGCTCGGGGCAACAACTAAACCACTTCAAGCCTCGTCTGACGCCACTGGAGTGAGCGGAGTAACAGATTTGGCTTGTTCACGATATACTGAAAATCCCATCTCCAAATTCTACCCTGGCGGAAATTTTTATTCAGAAATGGAATTGTTTCACTGCGTAACGCCTTGCAACTTGCGAATTAGCTATCGTCCAATATCAAACTTCATATTTCTACACCTGTCCACGGAAACGGCCGATCATGCTTACGTATTTCAATTCAATCCGTACTTACGTCGTGAAAAGGGGAGAAACTATCGCTATTTTGATTAAAGACAGAACATTTTTTTTTTCTTTAGTGAGTCGGTGAGTTCGAACGTTCCTCCTACCCATTATTATAGGGTCGGATTTAGAAAGTAGTGATATCATTTCACCAAGAAAACTCTGCCAAGGTTAACCCATTAACCAGACAACTTTGCGCATGGCCCTCTTCTTTAATGCGTTTCTTTGTGCTATAAAAGTACTATACCTGTCAATTTTAGCATTATTGTCCCAATGATGCTGTTGGATGCTTGAGACTTGAATAGCCACCTCAGTGACCCAACCGCGCATGCGCGGTCCTCCCTATAAAAGTGGCGGCTACGCGGGCTCGTCATCTCTTTGTCTCAAGCTGCCGTCCTGTACGGCCGCTCGTTCTGTTGGTTCTTAGCCTTCGTCTGATATTTTCAAGGCTCCCTCCTGGCCTTCGTTGGATCTGAAGACACCGTGGCTCCCTTCCCGTGTCCTACCGGGTCAGTCCACCCTCCGTTCGGCAATTGGAATTCTCCCCTGCCCTTCGGTTTATCCGTCCCTTCTGGCTTCTCCTCGCCGCGACAGAAGACACCGTGGCTTCCTTCCCGTGTTTCCCGGGATCGTCCCACCCTCCATTCCGGCTATCTCCTTCGTTTTGTTACTTTCGGTCGTTCTTGGAGAGACCGCTTGTCCCTCGTTGGAAATGAAAGCACCATGGCTCCCTTCCCGTGTAATCACGGGACTGACCCACCTTCCGAACTGGCAGCCTCCTTCGTCCCATTGCCTTTCGGCCGTTCTTTGAACGGGCCTCCTTCTCTTTACTGGAAATGAAATCAGCGTGGCTCCCTTCCCATGAGATCCCAGGACCGTCCCATCTTGCGAGCCGCAGCCTCCTTCGCCTCTTTTCTTTCAGCCGTTCTTTGAACAGGCCGTTTGGCCTCCGTTGGAAATAAAAACAATGCGGCTCCCTTCCCGTGGAATCCCGGGTCCGACCCACCTCCTGCTCTGGCTACCTCCTTCACCTCATTGCCCTTCAGCAGCTCCTTGGACAGGCCACCTGCCCTTCGTGGGGACTGACACCAACGTGGCCCTCTTCTTCAACGTGGAACCGATCCTTCTTCTAAACCGGCAACTTCCTTCGCCTCTGGTAGCTCCTTGGACAGGCCACCCACCCTTCATGGGAACTGAAACCAACGTGGCTCCCTGCCCTTCGTGGGGACTGACACCAACGTGGCCCTCTTCCTGTGTTTCCTGGAACCGATCCTCCTTCTGAACCGGCAACTTCCTTCGCCTCATTACCCTTTGGTAGCCCCTTGGACAGGCCACCCGCCCTTCATGGGAACTGAAACCAACGTGGCTCCCTGCCCTTCGTGGGGACTGACACCAACGTGGCCCTCTTTCTGTGTTTCCTGGAACCGGTCCTCCTTCTGAACCGGCAACTTCCTTCGCCTCATTACCCTTTGGTAGCTCCTTGGACAGGCCACCCGCCCTTCATGGGAACTGAAACCAACGTGGCTCCCTTCCCGACTTTTTCCCGGGATCGACCCACCTTCCGAACTGGCAAACTCCTTCATCTCGTTGCCTATCGGTCGTTCCTTGGACAATCAACCACAAGGAAACCACCCGCAAACTCCAACAAGAATCTCTCTCTCACCATCCTCTCCGGCTTCCACAACGGTAGCAGTCCCACGAACACCTGGGAAAACGCATCCTTGCTCCGGTGCCAATACACCCCTCTTCCAACAATCCTGGGTGAAGTCATCTACAGCCACTGACATACCGAACAGTGTTACCACTATTCATTCTACCTCAACCAATTCAACCTCACATATACCAATCCTGCACGATCAACAGACGGAACCCACCATCATGGAAGAACCCCCTTCGTCTCCCATTGCTGACATTCCATTTGTACAGGTCTGCGATATTTCCGCCCCCCCCCTTTCTCCTCCACAGGGAATTCGGAGGATGAATCCCCCACCCTCCAGTTGGATTCAACAACGCCTTCCACTGGTGCCAAATCACCATCACCACAGGTTGAAGTAATAAACCCTGTACAACCTGACTCAACACCCCTATATGGTCTCGATGACGAAGAAATCGCTGAAGTGAATCACGAAAACGTTTTTCTTACATTGAAACATAAGTTGCGCCTGAACATTCGAGCTCGTGAACAGTTCAAAGAGAACCGCGCAAAAGTCAAGCCCTACCTCCTGCCTCTACAAGACGTTCTTTTTCGACAGCACAATTTCATCTCTTCCCTTAAAAATGAAGTGGGAAAATCAAAGCGGCCCAATTAAGACAAATCACAGACAACATTCTCTCGAAATTAATTCTCAACTAACCAATCCCGCCTCCACCGCACACCGGTCTAAACTCACCTACTACCTTGACTCCCTGGCTGCTACACCCACTCGACTGCTCACGTAAGATGCGCCCTTCTTACAACCACCCAAGTCGGTTTCTTCACCCTGCTCTGCAAGAAAAACCGTCCGATCCCCGTTTGAAGCCAGCAATATTCCCGTCACGCCCACTTGAAGTCTTCGACTAGACTCTCGCTACACCGGACTCATCACCAATTCAACATAGCTCAAACGCCCTTCTCCATTTGCAACAGTCACACATCACAGAAGCTTAGAATGCCACGCATCAACTTCGTCTTCCCACTATATCTTCAGACTTTTTCCATTTGGCAATTCGACAACTCCGCTCATTCACGCCCTTTCCACCCCGACACGGTTGAGCTCTCCAAAGTTCCAACCTCCGACATTCCATGCGTCCCATGCAGGTCAAAAGCCAGACATTACTGTATGGGTCTACGCTCTCAACCACCTCCCTCAAACCAATAAACATGGACACTAGCCGGCCGGAAACACACAAAAAAAAGACCTCCACATTTTCGTTCACATTCGGCCAAATCAAATACGAGAAGAAAAGAAGAAAAGAGGAAAACAAACAAGACTCACCTCTAATCTTGAACATCCCTTTAAAATCCCCTTTCCCACTCCGAGCGGAGACCTTAAAGTGGAAACAAGAACAATTATAAAAAACTAACGGCCGGCTTACCTCAAAAAAAAAAAAGAAAAGAAACAAAAAATTTAGAACATTTTTAAAAAGAGAAGAAGAGAGACGGGAAAGAAAATGAAATGTTTTTTTCTCAGACCTTCAGACACGAATCTCTTTCAACTCGCCGTAAAAATCCACCCAACAATTTTCAACCTAGGTTCCTGGAACTCCTCCACCCGACCATCACGACTACACTGAAGCTCAACCTCCCGTCATCCCTGAAGCCTGAAGATCACATCAACAACGCCAAGGTAACTGTTACCCTCCTTCTTCCGTCCCCTTAATGTAAAAAAAAAATATATATATATATATATATATATATATATATATATATATATATATATTAAGGGGGGGGTAGAACCCGTCACACACACACAAAAAAAAAAAAGGCTCCACCTCTCAGGGGCATCTCTCAACTTTGACCCACTCTGAGAGCCACACGGGTGACAAACCGCCTCAGAACCTCTGGGAACGTGCTCAAAACGTGCCCTGCCGCCTAATTTGACGAGGTCGGCCTGTCAATGCTAAAATTGACAGGTATAGTACTTTTACAGCACAAAGAAAGAACATTTTGCCGGCCCCCAGGCAGGCCGGCTAAGAATGGTATCTTTTGCTGAAAAAATACTATACATTAGGCCCCTCCCAGCCTCCCCTCTCAAGTCACCTTTTGACACAATTGAGACACAGAGATGACGAGCCCGTGTAGCCGCCACTCTTATAGGGAGGACTGAGGTGGCTATTCAAGTTTCAAGCATCCAACAGCATCATTGGGACAATAATGCTAAAATTGACACGTATAGTACTTTTACAGCACAAAGAAAAAACATTTTGCCGGCCTCCAGCCAGGCCGGCTAAAAATGGTGTCGTTTGCTGAAAAAAGTACTATACCTTAGGCCCCTCCCAGCCTCCCCTCTCAAGTCACCTTTTAACACAATTGAGAGACAAAGAGGTGACGAGCCCGCGTAGCCGCCACTCTTATAGGGAGGACTAAGGTGGCTATTCAATTCTCAAGCATCCAACAGCATCATTGGGACAATAATGCTAAAATTGACAGGTATAGTACTTTTTTCAGCAAAAGAAACCATTTTTAGCCGGCCTAACATAAAATGTTCTTTTTATGCAAGCCTTTGTGTTTGTGTGTTTAGGCTTTAGTTCTTTATCATGTGAGCATTGTATACCGTCACATTTTATGTGTGAATTTTTAGCAAGAGAAATAAACCATTTTGTGTGTTTGATTAGTGATGTACATGTATGCTTCTGTATGGGCGCTAGGAAGTCACAATCCTTGTTACCAGTAATTGGAACTATAGTTAGTTTCGTTCGAGTGAACACTAATATGTTATTTTTTTATTTGTGCACCTTCGCAGCTATGAATTTTTTTTATACGAGCTCTAATGCTTTTTTCTAAACGAGGAAGCCGTTTTTTGTTTAGTTAATTTTTTTTTCCTTTTTATGTTCGATTCGTGCTTCTGTTTGCATTCATTTTTGTATGTTTTGTTGGTATGTTTTTTTGTGTGCCAGTTTGATGTTTTTGTGTTCGTGTATGTTGTGTATTGTTCTGTTCGTTCGAGTGAACTCTAATCCGAATTTATTTGTGTACATTCAAAACAATGAATTCCATGGTGATACGAGCTCTTTGTTACTTGATGGCAATACACCAGCGTGTATCTAGATTCTGGGTGCGTCAGCTCCATGATTGAATAAGTAATAAATATCCGTGAGCTATAGACGGTTTAACGACAATATTTGCTCGTTTGTGAGAAATGGCTAGTCCGATATTAAGGGGGTGGAGGGAAATCGCACGAGCGCTATAAGTGCTAGTGGATTTCCCTTCACACCCGAGATATAGGACTATCCGTTTCGACCAAACGAGTAAATATCGTCGTTAAACCGGCTATAACTCACGGATATGTGAGTTAATGGCAAGGTGTGACGTCTAGCTAACATATCGACTTATTTGAGTTGTAAAAATTTTTATTTGAAAATTGTATTTGTGAATCATAATGAATTTAAGAATGTTTACGTACGACTGATATGTAAATTCCTGAATTGAAACTTCTGGGTTAAACTTCCTTTCTATGAAAGTCTCACGTACGGGAGGACGTCTCGTCACCCGGTTCCAGTCACCGACTTTTGTATTTAAGGTAAAACCGTATTTTTTTCTACTTTATTAGTTTAAATAAGATATCGAGTATAAAATGTGCTATTCGCTTGAATCTCGTAGGTTTTTAGGTGTATTTAGGTGTGTGTACAGAGTGTCAGTAGCCTAGTACCGTCGGAACGAATAGTTGCCAGGTTGGACCATTCCTCCATGAGTGGGGGGGGGGGGGGGCAGCATATTAAGCGGGGTTTTTTTTTCGTGTTAGTACGAAAAATGACGCAGGTTGCAAATGTGCCTGTTTATGCTGGTTGCAATGAAGTGTGCTGGTTGAATTTGTGTTGTGTACGGTGGTTTTGCAAAGTCGGTCATTATATTTCACAGATGGTGGAGCAGGGGTTGTGTAGACTCCGGAAAAAGTTAGATTATCCAAAAAAAAGTGTGGGTTATGAAAATTAACCCACGGTGACGTGTGTGGATTTTCAGATTAACCGTATATAACGGCTACACTTTTAACGTTTGGATGTGTTAGCGCGACGTCACCACCGTGCTTTAACCATGATTAAAGTATGGGAAGTTTCGCAAAACAACACTGTGCATTGACCGTTGTACTAACCAATTCCATGCCTAAAAAAAGGTCTAATAAAGTTCAAATCTGATCCAATTCAGCTACCATTAAGGTTCGTCAATAATTGACAGGGTGAGAACTTCTCTATCCAATCACTTCCTTCCCAGTCTTCCTGCCTAACTCTCAGTCTCCCAACTGCCTTATCATCTGGTCAAAACGATCACAGGTGGTGTGCTATAAAAATTAAAAAAAAAAACATTTGTATGTTTTTGAAAAGCGCAAACATTTACTTTATCCTTCTGAGTAATCTAAACGGCTGTACATCAAAATTTAGTGGCGGATCTGGCTTCGGTGGTGAAGAAATTTGTAAACCAACATCTTGAGCCATCGGTAAAACTCACACACTGGAAACGTAGTACAGCAAGCCACCTTATTCACTTACGTTTCCTTCAAGTGATGTGACCCGGATTCGAAATGGCAAAAAGTCCATCACCAGATCACACCAAACAGCATGAACCGATGACCACTGTCCACTGGTACTGAACCCGTTGTTAAAGTCACAACCATGACCAGAATTCCATAAGATGTAGACAATGGAGAGGAAATACAAATCCTTACGTAAGTATCAGCATGAACATCCATATTAAACATCAAACTTGGAAACCGTATAGTTCCACCAGAATTTGCATAGACCAACGAAATTCGGATTTGGAGTCGTGTCATAACTATTTGGATGCATTAACAATTTTGATGACAGTAAAGGAACCGTTTGGCATCCACAGCATTGCCATTTGTTGTTGTTGACCGTGTTGTTGTTGTTGTTGTTGGGACTGTTTGTCCTCACCTGGGTACCGAACCAATGAACTGTTTTCGAGTTGTATGAATGAGGCCTAGGGCATTTTGAACGCTATTTTAATGTGGATATAAAATGAATTTTTGTTGTTGTTGTTCTTGTGGAGAAAATTTTGCTCTCACCTAGAGATCAATCCAATAACCAGATTTTCAACTTTTTGCGCTGAGCTGTTCGGTGAGTTTAAGAAAAGGCATTATGTATCCTGTACCCCTGTATTATATATAACTTGCAGCAGTTTTTGAATACTGATTCGACAATAACGATCTATAGGTCCAGTAGGTATTTCTTGGTCCTGCGTAGGTCCTTATTAAATATTTTAAAACACATTTCTTTAATATTTCTCGAACTGACCTGAAATATAAAAATTTGTATCGCCGATAATGTCCTTTTTGGTTTTGATGACACGAAAAAGTTATTTGCAATATTTCCATTTAAAACACTGAGGATTTTTCCATTTCCTCATTTTTTTTCTCCTCCCCTCCCCCGCCCAATCCCCCCCCCCCCCCCCTCCCACACCCTGTTCTTCTTTACCATTTTTTTTTCTGGCTGCAAGCACGGGTTCATTTCCGGTATACCATCAATTCCGTGACACGACCACGCACCTAATTGCCTTCCGAACACAATCAAGACCTTTGGGGCAAAAAAGTAAATCAGAAAGCCGTCTACGTAGACAGACCATTAGTAAATGACGTCACAAGATGCAGTTTTTTGGGGGGCGAGTTTGCTTCTTATTCATCGTTAAAAACTATAATAAGGGAAATAAAGTGGATCTGTAACGAAGCAAACAAATTCCTGCCATACTTGAGGAAAGCGCGTTAGTAACTGACCCTCGGGTGTAATCAGACCTATGCCGACTTCGCTGGATTACAAGTAACAATACTAATCAATTAAAAATAAATAAATGAATTCCAATACAATAATACAATAATTTTAGTTTTCTGCCAAAAACAATATAACAGAAATGGTCCACAAGAACCATTAACACCTGCCCTGAAAATTTAATTCTCTGCCCATTAAAACAAATTACTGTTAAAAAATAAATAAAAGCAGATGCAAACCTATTTACGTTACCTGTTGGTCTTAAATGTCATACTGCCTGAACGGGGAATCGAACCCACGACCGTTGAAACCAAAACCAAGTGAAAACGAAATGAAACTCACAAATAAAGCGTGAAACTAGTGATAAAACAGGACTGAAAGCCAAATGGGCTCGAGATGGGTTAAATAAACACGGATGCAAACAAGGTGCACAGGTAGTCGCGAGCACTGCGGCGTCAGATTCGATAGGCGCCTTGGTCCCGGCTGTACATCTCTGGCTTTTTACAGACCCGGATTCGATCCTGGCCAAGGGAAGTATGTATGTACAGGTTTTTCTCCAGTTGTTTCCCGGCCGTTGCACGAGGGTTTCCTCCGGGTAACCTGGTTTCCTCCTTTCTGAGGCGAAAAACAACTGTTACGTTACGATGGTGGTTCCTTCCACTAAACATCGGCCGCTTGGCCCTTCAAAAAGCTGGCCGACACCTACTGTTGTCTTTTATGTTGCCTTTTGGACTTGTATAAATGGGTTCATAGTGTCTGCGGCCCTTCTTGAGTTCGCCCCAGAATGAACACAAATAATCGATTGTACGTTTTTGGTCGCAGAGTGCCTTGTTGATATCCAAAGTTGTTACAAAAACAATGCGGCCGTCAATTAAAGCTGCCCCCTCCAGGAAGACGTGAGAAGCTTGGCATCAAAGCGCTCCAAGTCACAAATGCGAAATTTTACAGGAGACACAAAAAACTTACTGAAAATATAATGTTTATAATGAAATTATGAAACCGTGTCCACAAGCTAGGTTTACTAACTTAAGAGAAACCATGATAAGGCCAATAATCCGAAAACAATTTTTCATGAGTTTATTATGGTTGTTTTGATACCAACGTGCGAAGATTGGAGGTTTTTCATACCAACTTGGGATGACCAGGAGGCTTTTGGTACCAACTTCGGTTAACTAGGACGTCTTTTGATTTCACACGCGTTCTCCTTTGTAATGATTCGGTTTATTTTAACGGTATTTTAATCTGTAAACGTTTATTATTGTGTGGCATTTTACAAGAATTATGTAGAAATTTTCCAATCGGCTACTTGGCCGAGTACGTTACTGAAAATATGAAAAGTTATACATTGTAAAAACACTAATAAAAAAGTAAGAAATTGGTCTGGCCTTAATCTTCATCCTCTGATGAACCTGGGTAGTAATCACTGTCATTTCCTGAGCCTGCTTCATTGTCATTGTTGTCTTCAATGTGCTCCAAACACGTGCACCCTTCAGGGCAGTCCACGTCATCTTCCATAATATCCAAATCCTGAATATCAACTTCTCCACAATTACATCCTTCGGGGCAGTCATCAGCGTCATTAGAGGCAGTGGGTTCTGAATCCAATATTCCAATATAAAATAAAAGCTTTTGCTCTGCACGCCAGTCAACCCCATAATGTTTTTCTAGGAGTGTGTCAACATTTTTCAGTTTCTTTTCGTTTACTGGAACTCCCCCAGGAATAATGTTTGGCTCCATCAGAGACAGAAATTTCCCACGTTTTACAACTGGTAGTAATACACCAATATCGCCTTTGTAACTTAGTTCGCCGCAAACAACCACACTGTTGTTGCTCTTTGCCAAACTGATCCGTATTACCTTGGAAATCTGAAATGGTGGCTGTGCAGGCGATTTCACTGTAGTTATTATAACATATGATTTCCAATCACTGCAAGGACAATCAACTCCTAATTTGGACATTGTGGTATGGTTCTTATAAACTGCATGGTATTCTTCTGAGGTAACTACAACCTCCAATTTTCGGATCTCCTTTTCAATGGTACCAAACACTCTATCTGGAGGTAAGTAAGAGTGCCCCACGACGGGAAAAAACATGATTGCATCCATTACTGATATCGGAGAGTCACAGCACAACCATTTGGCAACCATACCCATAACAATATTATTCTTATTCTGCCCACCACAGCCATCGGCAAACAAGCGCACAGTACGCACACCATCCATAACTTTGGTTTTTAAAATATTGTATACTGCCGATGCAATTTCATTTGAACTCTTCTGATGGTCACTTTCCAGCCATGTAAAACAGTGAACATTTTCTTTATCCAAAGTGTTTGCTGGATTTGTTTGCACTACAGTAAAATTGTATATGTACAGCTGGCAAGAATAATAAGCCGCTTGGTCTGCTACTTTTGATAAGACTTGGTTCTTTTGACAATCAAACACAAAAGTTGCTACACGAGGTTTGTGTTCGCTTAGGGCTGTGTGAAAAGCTTTAGCACGTGCTTTGTGTAATTTGAGCTGGGTAACACAGTCCGATTGAACAATGCTGTCATCATGCTGCTTTGCACGCTTGTGGGTTTCTTTGAGCTGCTCGCACGTAGAACACACATCTGCTCGTGGCATTCCAAAACCTATATTAAAGTGTGTTCGGAAGATATGTCGGAAGAACCTGTGCTTAACTTTATGTTCACCGCATTGTTTGTCGTACATTTGCCACATCTTCTTAATATTTAATTCGCTTGGTAAATACACTCTTTTGACTTACCCCTATTATAGTGTGATTCCCTACCACGGAATTTTTTTTATGAATGCGTTAACAGTTGCTCTGCGTGCCGCAAAAAGCTTTTCCTTCCTGTCCCCACCTCTCTTCTCTGTTCTTTGTTCTCCTGTATTGTAGTAGTGCACCGCAACATTATGAATCCTATCTTTTTTAACTTGCAAAATGTGGAGGAATGCCTCACGACACACACGTACAATAGTTTTATCGCACGCCTTACGCACATTGTACAGCAAGGAAACACCTTTAGCAGAGCGAGAGTTTGTTCGTGAACGCTGTCTCTTAGTTGATTGAGCAGTGCAGTGAAGGCATCTTGATATTCATGAGTGCATTTCTTGTAAAAATTAGCATGGAACAATCTCACGTCAGCCTCAGTCAGGGATTTGCACTGAAAAATCTTCTTAGTGTGATCACCACATTTTGGTAGGGTTGGAGGTTCTTTGGGAGAATACCTAAAACAACAAAAAATATTGTTATTTTCATCACAGAAACATAACACAGATAACATAGCAACACTACAAAATTTCTTTAAACCTAAGTAAAAATTAAAGATGAACATAAGCCTTTCAATGGTTTACACCAGTATCAACAACAAGAAAAGCAGTGTTCGATAATCATTGCTTTTTGTATGGTTTTGTTCACTATGATGGCTTAGTACCTGAATAAATTCTGTTGGTGGTGAATGCAGCACCACACTCATTACACTTGCATGAATTCTGTTCACTGTCTCTGGCTCAGTAGCTGCTTAAATTAGTTTTGTCAAGGCAGCAACACATTCATTACATTAGGATGGTTTCTGTCCAATATGACAGCTTAGTAGTGCTGAAAATTCTTTTAGTGGTGAATGCACCAATACTTTCATTGCATTTGCATGGATTCTGTTCACTGTGTCTGGCTTAGTAGCTGCTAAAATTAGTTTTGTTGTTGAAGGCAGCACCACATTCATTACATTTGCATGGATTCTGTCCACTACGACAACTTAGTACCACTTAAAATTCTTTTGGTGGTGAATGTAGCACCACATTCATTGCTTTTGCATGGATTCTGTTCACTGAGTCTGGCTTAGTAGCTGCTTAAATTGGTTATGCTGTTGAGGGCAGCACCACATTCATTACATTAGTATGGTTTCTCTCCATTACAATGGCTTACTACCTGCTGAAAATTCGTTTATTGGTGAACGCAGCACCACATTCGTCACATTTGCTTGGATTCTATTCACTGTGTCTGGCTTAGTAGCTGTTTAAATTACTGTTATTATTGAAGACAGCACCACATTCATTACATTAGTACGGTTTCTCTCCACTACGACGGTTTAGTACCTGCTTAAAATTTTTTTGGTGGTGAACGCAGCAGCACATTCATCACATTTATACGGTGTTTCTACGGAATGTTTCATGATAAATCTTGTTAAAATACTACTTTGGAATTGATTTTTATTACCAAAGTTTTCCCCCCACCATAATGTTTACAATCAGCCCGTGTTTCTCATAGTAATCAAGTAAATACAATAAAAAAAATCTGATCTGCCCTAAGATAGGAAATGAACAATGTATGATCCGCTTTGCTTACCTGTTTCTTTGGCTTCTAAAGTTTGGAAGCTTTAGGAAATTTTGCTCGTTTTCGACATTCAGATGTAGGTGATTCTAGGACTTCCACTGAGCCTTCAATTTCTTCCATTATTAACTAAAAACTCTGTAATTACGTTAATCTTAACTACAAACAAACGGCAAACAAGCAGCAATCCACCGAAAAATGCGCGAACTGAAACGCCTTGACCACGTGATCGTTTCGGCGATTTCTCATTGGCTATTGTATTTGGAGGCTTTTGAAGGTGAAACTGCTGTTGACTTGGTGGCTTCTGATACAAACCTATAACCTATAACCTTTAACTATTTCCAGCCCATTTTCTCGCGCTCATTGTCGACTTTTGATTGTTTCCAGACAGTTAAAAGGCGTGTTTTGATACGAACTTTTCATTTCTAAAAAAAAAAAAAAAATTTACAAAGTGGACTTAAAGCGCTTTGATACCAAGCTCCTCACGTAGCCGATCACAAAATATGTGCAGGACTCAAGATACGCCGGGCACACAATACATCTGTATTTATTTAACCCTTCTCGAGCCCGTTTGGTTTTTCGTCCTGTTTAATTAAAAAAAAAATGCTTTGAAACATGATAATCGGCGAAGATACTTGATCTCTAATGACAATCAGTCTGGTGTATAGGCAGTGGCGTACGCAAACTTTCAAAACGAGGGTTGCACCATAGATTAGAAAGTTAACTAGATGTACCGTCTTACTTCTTCCCGTCCTACGCGGGGCTCTGGCGGTAGTTGCGGCTACTAATACCTCTGCTACTGCTTTTGCCTTCGAAGCAGCAGAAGGGAAAGCATTAGCAGAGATGTTAGTAGCCGCAACTTCCGCCAGAGCTCCGCGCAGGATGGGAAGAAGTGAGACGGTACATCTAGTTAACTTTCTAATCTATGGTTGCACACTTATGAAGAAAAGGGCAATGATTTAACATTATTTCAGGATTTTTTTTTGGAGGGGGGGGGAAGGGTGGAGGAATTACTTTACTTGCTAGTTTTGTACTTTGCCCCAGATTTGAGGGCCGTTTTGTTGTCCCTCAACGAAAATCTCAGTATGGGGGAAGCAAGGGCATCTCTGGGGTAAAACAAAAACAAAAAAAAAAAGTTCTGAGACATAATAATTGACGAAGATTCTTGATGATGGTAATTTACCGATTCGTAATAACAATCAGGCTGGTGTAGCAGTGACGTACGCAGATTTTCAAAAACTTTCAAAAGGGGAGAGGGGCACACTTGAAGAAAAGAGGGAGGTGAACATTTTTTTAGGACTTTTCTTTTGGTTGGAGGGTTACTTTTGGGCCATTTTGCTACTTTTGGGCCATTTTGTTGTCTCCCAAAGAATATCTTAAATGGGGAAGCAAGGGCAGAAAAAAAAAGGGCAGCTAGGGTTTAAAAAGAAGGAATTTGGGGGTAACAAGGCGGGGTGGGGGTGCACGTGCTCCAAGTGCCCCAATGTGCGTACGCCCTTGGGTGAAGGGCTGACTGACCTAATAATAAATAATACGGATAATTCGTATTGCCATAAACAACTCGATGCTCAGGGTGCAGGGAAGACCCAACATGCCATTATTTTTGTAAAACTAGAAGACAGTCTGACTGAACTATTGGCAAAATTATTTCAGTATTCAATTGATAAGGACCATTTACCAGACGGCTGGAGCAAAGTAGCTGGTACAACAGTCTTTAAAAAAAAAGGTGATCTTTAATTATTGCTATTGGCCAATTTCCTTAACACGTGGAGCAGTTACAGTTTGGAGAAGCTTGTAGTAAACGCATCGTGAATTATTTGAATGAATACTGTGAATTCAGAAACTAATTTGGTTTTCTCCCAGGACGCTCTGCCGTCATACAACTCCTTCGTTGCCAAAATTGTTGGACGCAGACAATGGACGATAAAAGCCCATATCAGTCCTTCGATTTTGCTAAGGCTTTTGAAGAAATTTCTTAAGTAAAATTACTGCATCGCCTTGCAAATGTGCGTACTGGTGGCAAGATTTTAAACTGGATCGAATCTTACCTTGGCGATAGAACACAGCGTGCAACTTACATCCATTTCAGTTACTGGTGGTGTGCCTCAAGGTACGGTTCTTGGCCCTATATTGTTTGTCATTCTCATTGACCCGCTTGCGGAGTAGATTAGCAGCGATTCCCTAATTTGCTGCCGACTCTAAACGGGGTCTGATGTAAACCTGATGTAAATCTGATGTAAACCTCTTGGCCTTACAAGCCGCTTTTAATGCAGTTAACTCTTGGTCCATCGAGTGGCAACTAAGGTTGACTGTTGATAAGACTGCAGTAATGTCACTTCTAATTCCACTTGAATGACTGCAGTAATGTCACTACATTTGAATGGTGAATATTGCACCCACCTTCCAGCCATGTTGATTTGGGCGTTGACCTTAAATGATCAATGATATTAAATTTTCTGTACGTTGCCTCCATTACAGCTGAAGCACATAGAAAAGCTTACAGAAGCTTACAAATGTATATACAGAAAAACACACAGAAAAGCTTACAGAAAAACACACAGAAAAGCATACAGAAAACACACAGAAAAGCTTACAGAAGCTTACAAATGTATATACAGAAAAACACAGAAAAGCTTACAGAAGCTTACATACAGAAAAACACACAGAAAAGCTTACAGAAGCTTACAAATGTATACACAGAAAAACACACAGAAAAGCATACAGAAGCTTACAAAAGCTCACAGAAAAGCTGACAAAAGCTTACAGAAGCTTACAAAAGCACACCTAAAACACTCACACACAAGTGCTTTTGAGTTAGTGTAGCAAGTTTTCTCGTTAAGGCATTCAAGTCATACGCAAGACCAATTTTAGGCTATGGTTAAGAGGTCTGGAATCCTCACCAAAATAAGTATATTAGAAAACTTAAACATTTACGAAGTATTTGCCCGGTTGGTATGTTCTAACGTGTCGTGAACGTATGGTTAAGCTCAAACTGGAATCCCTAGAATTTCGCAGCCACCTTACTGATTTATACTCTTGCGATATAATAAGTTGATTGGGGGAACTATATACCAGGGTGAAGGGCTTGAAATTCGCTCTGGGTGCACCAAAGGGCACGATTGGGGATTACGGAATACCTGTCTGTAATGGCAGGCACTTATTGTATATTACGCGTGGGGCGTGTGTGGAATACTTTCCCTCAGGAAGTAGTCGCATTCAAAAGGACACAGACTGTATATGAGTGACAACCGTTTATTATAGTTGACTAGAAGAACTTACGTACTGCCCAGGTTTGTTTACTTTTTGATTATAGGATACTGTTTTTCATTTTGGGAAGTGATGCCAGCTGGTATCGCATGCACTTCCTTTTCTCTACTTGAGAGCAAACTGTTAATAATATTAATATTATCATTATAATAATTTTTATTATTATTATTCACATTGATTCACACTGGAATTTTAAACAACACATTATTAATTTAATAAGTAACTTGCGTAAAATTATACCAAGATTGTATAAACGTAAGAATATCATGAATGTAAAAAATAAAATGATTGTATATGAGGCATGGATTGTTAGTTATCTAAGGTATGGAATTGAATTGTATGGTTTTACGTCAGAATATTTAATAGACAGACTACAGAAAGTGCAAAATAAAATAGTGAAAATGTTTTTCGGAAAAGTTAATGAATCAACTGAGGAGGTTTTTAAGGAACATAAAATATTAAAGGTTAAACAGTTAAGAGACTATATTGTCATAACAAAACATTACTATAAAAATACCTACAAAAATTATGATCTGCACAAGCAAGATAGGCTTAGGAAGAAAATACCGAGATTTAAAATACCAAAATGTAATAATACATACGGACAAGAAATAAGGCTTATTATGTACCTTTCATTTTCAATAATTTACCAAAGCATATGTTATTGTTTGAAAACCTTGAAGTACTTAAAAGAAATTTAAAAGATATGTTAAGTAGCATTTAATTAATTAACAAACTGAATTTAAAAGTGTTGTAGCTAACAATAAATACAAGTTGCACAATTTCTATATGTATTTCCATATTTATGTCCTAATTTATAATGTATATAGTTAAGATTGCAAACTGATATATATATTGTAGACTCACACAAGTTTTTAAGTAAACTTCGAGTCATTTCTGCAATAAATTCATTTATTATTATTATTATTATTTATTAACGAAGAATTATTTAATTTGCCGTGTTATTTAACTAACTTTTGACACTGAATCGAACGTTGTAAACAGTGGTCGTCAATTTCTGGTACAGTTGCGAAGTTGAAAAAAGCGACGGACGGACGGACAAAGTCGTTGCAATAGTCTTCTCAGCCGGTACGGCTGTACAGAAGACTAAAAAAACATGAGAATGTAGGCTCAATTACACATGTTGGAATCTTGTGGAATGCCAGACCCGTGTTTTTTATTGACCCTAGCGTCAGGTGAAAACACAATCCTGATATTATTTCTAAACCCAATTTCAACTATTATTGGTAGTGAAAATCGTAGCTCCGACACAGCGGGAAAAGTCAACCAAATACGGTGTTTAGATCGATAACCTAGCAAACCCAAGCAGATAAAAAAAAATGTGAGGCCGTTGCGGGCTGCAGACGCTAAAACCTTCACGTTCATTCATTGTATAATATATCTCTTCCTCGTCATCGGTGACGCACAACCTAATCCCATCCCGTTTCCTAGCAATTTAATGCCGCAACGCATTTAACGAGAAAAATGGAAGCCGAAAACATCCCACCTAAAAACGGTTCTGTAGGAAAAGATCTAATCTAGCATCTTTCGTTGCCTCTAGGCCTCCTGAGATAATGTATGCCGGCCAGTACCAGTTTGGTTGCTGCTGGAGGAGAAACTAAGGTGGCGTTGCCGCGTTTCATTATACTTGTAAATCTGGGAGGGGTGGGGGATGTTCCGTTGGAGGGGAGATGCGGGGGATGTTCCATCAGAAGAAGGGAATTAACCGAAGGCTGAAGACGTGCAGTGTTCGCAAAGAGAAAGAAACCATGGACTTGGGAGTATTTGGCATCAAATGTCTAATTACTAGGAAGATCTAAGCTTCACATCCAGTTTCTCTTTTTCTTTACCATTGGTTTGGGTATGGCGGGGGGGGCCCGCCGGGGGGCGAAGGTGAAGGTGGTCAAGTCAGACAAATTCGTATTTGGATGAATCTATGGAAGGAGGGTTTTGACGAAATAAGACGGGTACAAAGACTGAGCCTTGGGAAACACTACCAACAAGATGTATATACATTATGTAGCCATTAATAATACAGCCGTTCTTATTTAGTGAAGCACTCCATCACGTAAGGAACCGTCCATGTATTACGTCACACTCTGCGGGATGAGTGGGTGGTCGATTTATTGCGACAATTGCAACACAAGGGTTGGAGGGAGTTTCCAAAATGTGCCGTCACAATCTTGCAGCATGTTTTGGTTGTCACATCATCTTAATTTTTCGGTGTATTATTTAGGAATACAATGGTTCAGGTACAATTTTCTTACATTATAAACCAAAGTCTCATAGCAGAAATGAAGCAACCGCAACGACGACCCCCGGAAGGGGAACAATGAAAACGTGCGAGTGTGTCAATTCTTTGGCATGAAGTTGAAACTGGGACGTTGTTGCCCTGAAAAGAAGTTGAAATTGGCACATTGTTGCCTCGACTAACAATTCGCTCTAACAATTATCCTTCTAACTAAACACCGTGGTAATCTCAAGGGCAAGTATTACATGACGTCATGCACACTTCTTTTCCACACGGTACGCATCGCTTCAGCCATAGCGAAAGACTGGGAGTGG
Organism: Lithobius niger; assembly: GCA_023313725.1. Classification (NCBI taxonomy): domain Eukaryota; kingdom Metazoa; phylum Arthropoda; class Chilopoda; order Lithobiomorpha; family Lithobiidae; genus Lithobius; species Lithobius niger. The sequence continues at coordinate 66,718 of JAHWFP010203830.1, forward strand.
GGGGGGGGGGAGGGGGAGGGAGGCAAAGTGAGCTGTTACCATTAAGCATACGATGCGCATTAACTAAACCTAGAAGAGAACAAACAAACAAGCACGGGACCCGGGTACGTGTTCAACTACGTATAGCAAAGAGGAGAAAGGTAAGGAAACCAAGAGGAGAGGGAGAGGACGGGATAAATGGAGGAGGGGAGAAGGGAGGGAGAGGATTGGCGGAAAGGGGGAGTGTTACACAAGCAAAAAACGACTGTTGCAGTGAACGATCAGGCAGCACCGAGCAAATACTGGGAAACAACCACGGGTCAAACAAATCCCCGGGCGAAGCCGGGTACGATGCTAGTTTCTTTTATAAAAAAAAAACTCCCCAAAATTTAAACCTGTGGACTCTTACACAGTTAAAAAAAAAATACAATAAAGTAAAGTATAAGTAAATGTAAAGTTCTTTGAAACATTACATTTAGCGGGGGGGGGGGCCAGAGGCTATAGAAGAAATATGATACACTTATTAGAGGGATGTTTTAAATTTTGTGACATTCGTGACAAAGGGGTGGGTGGGTGTTTCAAAGTACGCCAAACAGTGTGACATAATATATGGCGGACCATCAGGTCTTAAGTTGCAATAGAACAAAGCCCAAAAAGTCAAATTTTTAAACCGTGGTTTAACAGGGAAACATAACACCCAGCCTCACCTGGAGCAAAAGACTTAGCAGTTACGGCCACAAAGCTGTTTTTGCATGCTGGGCTTCAAAAGGAAGAACAGTAATGAAAGAATAAGTTCCGCCAGGTCCCCACAGTTCATACATTTAATGAATGCAACATTTTTCGGAGATTAGTGTTACCTTGGGCACTGGAATTAACTCAAAAATACACATTGTTACAAACGTACGGTCCCCACTGCGATTTCGTGATAAGTCTCATGACACAAGATTAAAAATGGATTCATTAGAAATACGGCGGGCAAACGCAGACTTGGCATTTACGTATTGTCTGCTATTGTTGGAAATTAGCAATGAGGGTCGAACGAAGGGCCATCCTTTGAAACTTCTTAAAAATATATTTAGACTAAATTGCAGAAAGTACTTCTTTGCAAACCGAGTGGTAAACATGTGGAATGCGTTACCTAACGATGTTGTTATGGCCCCATCCATTCAGTGCTTCAAGATAAGGCTAAGCAAATGCGATTTATTATCGTTATTATAATTTAACTACTAATAAGATTGCTCTGTTGTACTGCTAATATATAAATGTGTAATGACCTTGTATACTCATAAGTGGTTTGACAAAACCCATACGTACCCTTTTGCTGTTATCTGGCAAATAAACATTATCATATCAAAAACCAAAACTGGTAAATGGGGCCGCCGAGTTCGGAATGGTTCGGCCCTTCAAAGGAGTGGTATCAATACGCCAAAACATTCGCCAAGTTAATCGCACCGCTTAATAGTTCGAACGTTAAATGAAAATTAGAACATTGCTACTTTCGGTTGCAATGTTCAAGTTTTCATTTAGCGTCCAAAGTATTATTCAGTGCGTTTAAGTTGGAGAATGTTTTGGTGCGTTGATATCACTCCTTTGAGGTCCGAACCATTCGGAACTTGGGGGTCCCTTTTACCAGTTTTGGTTATGATATGATATCACTCCTTTTTTAAAAATTGTGTATTGACTCAACTCCACTACCGTGCAGATATGTAATAAAGTGCCACGTCAACAAGAAATTGGTTTTCAACAATTTGCTACTACCTTTTGCTTATAGGCCGAATCATTCTCAACTTAGTCACCTCTTTATAGATTTTTGGTTTGGTTTTAATTTTGTTGTAATTTGTTCTATTTAGTCAGTTTTGGTGTGTTGATATCACTCCTTCGAAGGGCCGAACCACTCCCAACTTGAGGAGTGGGCATATCGCTCAAGATATTACGTCAGTGATCTGGGATGGAGACGAATTGGGTTGCCATCAGTTCAATTCATGGTCAAGCCACTATGACGTAACTAAGTGCATAAAGGTAGCTACTGTAACTACGTTATTTCTGGACTATGATTTTCTATTAGGCTTGTTTTCCTCTTTTTAGCAAATCCCGAGCCAACAAGAATTAACAGTGGCCTAATTAAAGAGAAAGGAAGTGACGAAACCACTGAACTGTACATAATATCTAGACTGTTCATACCTTTAAAAAAATGCATCTTAAAACTGTAATAAACGTGAGATCAAGTAATTTAGAACCAACTATAGGAGCGCACGTTCTAAATGAAGGGTCGTAGGAAGAATATATGACTGCTCGTACAGTTTTTTTTTAAATACACTCATGGGCTCTATTTGCTGTTAAGTGGCCTTCGCCATTCACACTACGGTCCGTAGCATATATCTCGTTGGTAGTGTTCCCCAGGGCTCAGTCTTTGGCCCTCTCTTGTTTCTTCCCTTTGTTTGAAACCTTCCACAGATCGTTTCTTCCGAATACGAATTTATCTGACTTTATCACCTTCACCACCCCTGCCCCAACCAATGGTAAAGAAAAAGACCTGTCAGGATCATGCCGAATTATGGGCGCTGCAACTCGTGATCTTCTTTCAACTCTGGGGGGAAAAAAATAGGGCGTTTCGTTGACTTTCCTCTTTGGCGGAGCACCAGATCGATTGAATCTTCCAGCGCGACCTTTAGCTAGACTGTTATCTTCTTCTTCAACATTTACTCGAAGCTAGCTCGGGCATTGACTGACCCTAAGGGTTCAATGAGTGGAGAGCGGGAAATATTAATGAAATCGGGGAGTGCACATATAGCGACCGGTGATTCGTTTAAATCAGAATACAATAGTAAAAAAAAAAAACAAGAAAAAAGATCCTTTCCGATATGATTCTCATCTTTTTCCGATACCACGTAAGATGAAACTAATGCAATAATAAAGAACAGTATATGAAGGAAATAAGGTTCGGTTGATGCTGAAGAAATGAAATCTTTGGTGGATCGCTGGCAATAAGAGGTATGGCCAGTGACGTGCACAGGAGGGGGTCAGGGGGGGAGGGAATTGCCGGTGCCTGAGAAATGGCCTAAAAATGGCCTGTAAAGGGAAACCAATGGCCTAAAGAACCAAACGAAGGCCTAAAAGGACAAAAAAGCAGAAAAGGCAGAAAGGAAAGGGGCAGAAAATGCTGAAAAGAATAAACCAAAACAAAGGTCCATAAAAAATGGCCACTAAAACTTACTGTGCTCTTTTACTAAAAGTTGCCCTTGCCCTCTCGGTGGGGCGCTAATGACCTAGCTGTCAACGCGCTATTAAGCCTCAACCCCCCCCCCCCCTCTCGGTGGTCTGTGGGCGCTACTGCTGTTATATTTACAGACAGTTTCGATGAAGGCGGTTTGATACAACAGAAATAAACGGATCTGTTTTCGAAATCTTGAGAAACAATTTAGTGCAACTAAGTGCAAAGAATGGAACACTATAAGCACTATGGGTGTGTAACGATCAAAATGGAACGCCAGTACACTGCACATAAAATACACAATTAGCGACGTTTCGAAGCCATCCCCGCTTCGTTGTCAAGCAATAAAAGATACGGCTAAGAAGCCAAAGCCAAGTAAAACACTTTAAGATCCCTAAAAACGGGAAAACAGAGAAGCCATGAATAAAAATAATAAATAAAAAACTAGTTGCTCCCCGGCGTAACACACGCCGGTCTAGCCGATTCCCGCTGCTTCAACTCGGCTCTAATAGTCAGCATTATTGAAGCAATAGCGTTTGTTGGTAATTGTTAGAGCGCATATCCGTTCTCATTGTCGTCTGATCGCTCTTTTTCTTGATTGATTGATTGATTGTTTATTAAGAAAAAATGGTTAAAGGGTTTAACGAGCGTTAACCACTCCTGGTCATCTGCCCGAAGCCCTAAGGCCCTATGTCTGTTTATTAAGAGCACTACGACCAAGAATGCTACCGTGCCAAGAATGAACCTGCTCACCCTCATGCTGATTGTTCCGGGATACAGCTGATTAGCCGGCATTATTGCAACTTGCTTTGTTTAATCATGAAAAGTTTGCTCATTAAGCGAAATATATAGATGGGCAAGAAGCTGCCCGTATAGGGACCCTGACCGGTTCTAGTGCCGGTGAGAAGGATATTATTACTTCTATTCATGTGCTTTTGTTTTTCCGTTTTTATGATTGGAAATTCGTGTGACGTAGTACGCTGCTTAAAATGGCACAAAAACGCCATGTTTGATTGGTGATTTCCGAGTTCATAAAATACTGTGACTACACTGTGACCACTGTGAATATCAAACGCGATGGCCTATACTTTAAAGAAGTTGGGGGGGGGGACATTTAACTAGGTTGGTAGAGCCATCCTTACTGCCTCCTGATTCATTACTGCTTTTTCAAATTTTGGATAACCCCGAAATACGAAAGGAAGTGTATACCGCAGTTTTTGCCACTTCAACAAAGATTTTATAGTTAGGTTGTTTTTTACCCCCTGCTATATATAGCAAACATCATCATGAGTTCTTAGTCCTAAGTTGGGTGAGTTTGAATGGGATCCCGATCGTAGAGTTGCCTATAATTGGTTCAAAGGATGACGCTGTTTCAAAACGCTTGTCTGCCCAAAACAGCTCATTGTTGTTTTCCATAGTTTACATTTGGGTAATGCAGGAAAGCCCTAACCTTTTCAAATTACAAATATTTAAAATGCGTGGAACACCAACAGGTAATCTCGCAACCAGTATGGCTCAACGGTTGGAACTCGGCCTTTGGTTTCAAAGGTCGTGGACTCGATTCCCCGCAGAGGCAGTCTGACATTTAAGTCCAAAAAGCAACGTAAATAGGTTTGCATCTGTATTTATTTAACGGTATTCTGTCCTGTTTAATTACGTAAGCAGCGTAGATAGGAGTTAATTTTCTGGCCATTGCGAGAATTGACTTGAAGCCGGAAGATGATTTCTGTCTTAGTCGGCCTTTGGCTTGAAGAAGCCATCTATTTCTCCACTTCAAGATCGTTTCAATAATCGTATCACGAGGTTTTTGACGTAGGTTGTCCCCCGAAAATAGTTACGACTATACCACGCACCATGGCTGTTTGCTGTGATGTGCATACCACGTGACTGGGCTAGTCCAATCAGATGGCCAAACAGCCGTTGTTCTCGTTCGTCATTGGCTAACTCATGGTGACGTCACGGCAAATAACCATTACGCATGGTTTAGTCATTCCACAATTGTATGCAAGGGGTCGCGACGTAGAACGAAATAAAAGGCGGATCTGTTGCATTATTATCACAGCTCATCCATACCACACCTGTTAAACTTAAAGCTATCAATCGAGGCCTTATAGCTGGGCTGACCAGAGTGGGAAGCAAGTACGGTTTCTGTCCCTAGGCCCTGTGCTTCAAAGGGGCCCCAGCCAAGCCCAACCCATCATTGCTTCAAGGGGGCCAGCTCAAGCTAAAAAAAATAAAACTTCAAAAAAGTGTTGAGGAGCTAGAAAACCCCTCCGACGGCGTTGTAAAGCCCGTCACGCTAATAAGAAGGCCGTGGGTTCGAATCCAAGACTGGCATCTTCCTTTTACCAATTTCACAATATTGTTAAAAGGCAAATACACTTGTTAAATTTCTGCCTTTTTTTTTTTATCAAATGCTTGTTCTTTTAGAGAGAAAAGGTCATAACATTCGCATACAAGTTAAGCCAGTTTCTTATCCTTTATAGGTGTATGTAGGTCATTTTCATGACCCCTGGCCCTTTTTTAGGCCCCGCCGCACCAACAAAGTCGGCAGAAAAAGGGTATTTTCCAAAAGGGGCAGGGCTAATGCCCACCCCCCCTCCCCCCCATTCCCTCACCAGCGTTCCTCTTGGTCTGTGGCCCCTCTAACAAAATGCAGGCAGTTGACAAACAATGAACCAGAGTAGTTAAGGAAACTTGATGAAGCAAAAAGAAACAATATTAAAGGCACAGCATTTGACATAGAGTGGACAGTGGTCTTTTCTTTATTTTTCACATTACTAACCTATCATCTTGTATTCTCACAACACCTGTCTTTAAAATGGAAGCCTCAGTCTGTCTCCTTCGTTATCCTTCTTATTTATTGTCAATAATTCTCAGATTGTTATTCCTCAGATATTTCCTTCGTTCAGCTTGCTCTTTTCCCTTGTGCAGCCATCTTTAAACGAAGCTCATCGGTTCTTCAAGAGTTGACTTTAGTTTACTATTCGAACGCAACCCACGTGCGTGACACCGAACTGTTAGGGGGGGGGATGAGGAGGTGCAGCAAGGATTCTCAAGGCAGTCTCGTGTCTTGGCTTCCGTAATCCGCTCACGGATCACTTGTTGATTCACGTTGCAGCGTACAGATGGCTCTGGGTGGTTTAAAGCGTAACGTCCTCCCCCCCCCCCCCCAATCCCCTCCGCCGGCTCACTTCGCCGCCCACCACCCCCAAATTCCCGCGCACGGAGATCGACCACATTAAAGCTCGGTGGCCACATCAGCTTGTTGCAATTCCAACTACGCCTGGAATCGTTCAATGTTCGTTGAAGTGGATGATGTCCCAGGCCCCGGTGTGACGTCACAGCCCCGTCTGCTGCGTGGTATCGACGAATACGGTCGAGTGGTTTCAGCCTGGCCATGTGCGCGGTTATGGGGGGTGAGGTAGTAGTGTCCGTTTCGCTGCTGTGGAAAGCGGCATTGTGCGGAATTCGTATAGCGGCGGATCAGGCTACAGCAGCGCCTCTGCAGGAGTTTAATAAAAGTGACTGTGCCACTGGTGACATTATTGCCGACCAGCGCCTCAGCCAGAGTAAATTGAACTTGTGCTTGTCGAGAGGTAACCGATTGATGCAGCTGTGCCGTAACAGGGACAGCCTCTTTTGTGGTCCTCCTACAGCATGCAAGATTTTCAGCCACGGTCAAGATGATAAACCATCAGTGGCGTAAGCAGGTATACCCACCTGGGGGGGGGGGGGGGGGCGGGGCCGAAAAAATTAAAAAATTTTGAAAATTTTTTGGGGTCCAATGGAACAACTTTTCAGCATTTTCAGCAACTTTTTTTTTTGGGGGGGGGAAAGGGGTGGTCCAATGAAGCAATTTTTCAACATCGTCAGCATCAATTTTTTTTTGAGAATTTTTCGAATTGTGAGATTGTACATTTTAGGCCTATACGTGATAATTTGAAATACTTGTGACATTTATTATCATACAAAAAAATCACTAATAACAAGTTTGGTCTCTTACATGGGGGCACCAGATTTTCCCTAGAGGGGACCCTTGTTTCCCCCTCCGCCTCCCTTCCCCATGCGTACGCCTCTGTGAATGATGTTACCGTCTATCGTTCAACAAGTCAGTGAACTACGACAAGAAACTCAAACACCCAAACAATATTTTCAGTAAACCAATTGGGAAAAGTCAAATTGCGCATGGGGTTAGGCTGTGACCTGCTTACCTCTTAAATTGTGGCGAATGATGTTTAGTTGACGCAGGATTAAAAATTCTTGCTAATGATAAAATGAAAAGCAATCTGTCACGCTTTAATTGAGAGCATGCATTTTACGATATGGTACTGAGGTTTATGAACATGCCAAACAAACCCGTTACGTCTGGATCGCTTACCAAAGGGTACTCATTCACAATAAGTACTTTTCACGCTATTGACTTAGGCCTAATTCACCTACCTGTTGAATCCTTTCGTCGTTATGGTTCAGAAATCTAAACGAAAACCTGCGCAAACACAACTTTTCATTTTTGTTGTCGCTGACTGACGTCACCCACCGATAGACCAATGACTGACAAGCCGCTGCGAACACGATCGGCGAAATGCAAGATGGGGGCCGAGAACACTTCGAAGCTTCAATTAATGCTCTTTGCTGTCATAAACATCTCTGCAACGAGATAATTGTAGAGAACAGCTAAACAATTGTGCTGTATTCATTGGCGGTATAATTTCTTAAATAAAACGGAAATTCACAGTACTGATGGTTCGTTTAGGCGCGACGTCGCCACGTAGCCCACTTTTGAAAAGTAAACGTCCTAGCTCTACTCATTCTGCAGGGTTGATTGGTTCGTTGTTGGTTGTTCGTTGGTCGGTCGTGCTGGTGTGACAGGGGGTTGTTTTTAGTGCTGTTGGTCGCTACCGTTCCGTGTTTTTCTCATTCGTTTGTCGTGTCGGTGTGAACCAGCTATTAGCAGCCGGGTGTCAAACGTTATGTCGGTGCTAACGATGTGAAAGTGAGATGTTGAGACACCACGGCAAACAACACAATGACTTTTCAGTCATTGGCTTCTGCCATAAACTCTGACGATATTTCCACAACCGTAATAGAACTGTCAGATGCGTCAGTATGTTTTTATCGTTACAGTTTGAAGTAAATGCTATCAATTTGATGAAGCCTAAAGCACCAGAATACAATGGCTTAAATCACAAGAAACATGAAGAAAACACACTCGAACTTTGTGCGTTCCTTCCAAAAAGGACGAGAAAGTACTTAAAAATATGTAAAAGTCAACTTGTGCTATGAAGACATCCAGCTCTTCCATTTATCACTGTAACACTCTTTGATAGTCCAAGTATCTACTTGGGCAATGTGCCATTAAAGTCCCGTGATCGTCTCATTTTTGTAACTGAGCAGAGAATTATGCAGACTACTAATTTGATGAAAATAGCAAGTGTTAGCCATGCAAGTCAAACACGTCCAAAAAAAAAGAACGTTAAAAAATGAAGTAATTCATTGGTCACAGACTTTTCAGACTCGTATTTAGTAACGCACATCTACATACGTCTATCTTACATGGATTTCAGCTATTTAAGCTCAGTAAACGCTAACCTTTGTCCTTATTTTCGTCCTCTTCACTTCCTCCCCTCCCCTACCCGGCTCGTTCATTCTGCGTCGTCTCGCTGCGCTCGTGTTCTTGCTGCAGCTCGTACAAAAACGATCAAGTAATTTATTCAGTAAATGATCAGAGGAGAGTGCGCGTTTTTCGTAGGACTTCAGTTTATAAACGAACGATAATGTATCAACGATACCCGAGCCACACCATGCCACATGCAAGCCATAAACGATACCCGAGCCACACCATGAACCACACCTCGCTTATAATAAATCTTTATACCACACTTTACATGGTTTCACTTATGTTTCACTTTCTTTCACTTTCACTTTCACTTTCACTTTCTTTCACTTTCTTGTTTCACTTATTTTAAGAATTTTTACTTTACGTCCTGCTCTGCACTACTTGAACACGCGTTGAATGTCACATAGTTTGAACTATTTTCTCGTCCTTGTGAAAAAGTTCGCCCAATTAGCTAGCAAAATATCGAGTGTTTTTCTTCATGTTTCTTGTTCTTTAAACCATTATATAATAGTGCTTTTGGAGCAAAAAGTTCGTTGGAGCCAAAAGCACTCTTATATAAAGTTCTTAAAATTTCGTTGCCTTCTCCCATCTAACTTCCAAAAGTCTCTTCATGTTTATGAATTATCAAGGATGTTGAATTGGCACCAAAGTGACGTTTTAGCGCCAAGTGTTTCGACCAATCACAGCGTACCACCAGATCTAGCTCAAGCCAGAAATCGGATTAAGTGGGTACATGGAGGTCTAATGTCGCACTAACTTTCCTTACGTCGATATAAATAGGTGGTTTAACTAATTCGCTGCAAGCTCGCTACTAATGCGACGTAGCCAGGGCATGGAGGTTCTTCAGGCGAATGAACGAATGTCTTCGTAAAGTTAAGTCGACATAACACTACGTCGCTCTAACGAACTTCCATGTACCTTCGGTAATTGTTCGTTTTTTTTAAGAGACGTTTGTAAATAAGGCAATAATTTATGGGCATAGAGTAGGTTTATAATTGGATAAGTCGTGTGTTTACATTAGTGGATGTAAGTTGCTTCTCACAAATTGCTACTCGTGATCGTCTCTTCAATACCACGTTGATAATTTGCGTGTTCAGCTCTTAATCTCTTAAAAGATCCTATCTCCACGCGTGTTTTCGCGTTTTGTTTTCTCATCTGGTGCTTAAATCAATGGTGCATAAAATCCTCGTTCGTTGTGCAAAAGGGATTTGGAGATTACAAATTACATGAACGATTACAATTCGCTTTGAATACACCAGATCACCTGGAGAGTCATTGAAATGTTCGGGAAAGAACTTGGCTGGGTTAACGACATTCGGACTTTGTAGGGAGTGGTGGGGGGGGGGAGAACATTTTTGCACGCCATCTTCTTTCATCAACATTCCTTCCTCACCCCCCCCCCCCCCCACCAACCCGCTTTACAACGTGCAGCGAAGTCGCCTTAGCTCAGCTTGAACTGCGCTTCCGTGAAAGAGCACACCTGCCGAGCATCAAGCCACCTTGTTGAACTCCAGCATTCAAATGCAATGCTTCTAATGTAGAGCTTGGATTTCGTGAGATGAGCGGCTGTTTTACTCCTCGTCGGGGGAAATCCAATCATCTCCGAAGAAATGGCGGTAATAAAGCGAAGTGTCATTTGCATAAAACGGTTGTTACTCCAGTACAAATCGTTCCAGCAATCCATTTGCTACCAACATAAATTTTAAATGGACAAGGAGAGAATTAAATTAAAACTGGCGACAAGGCAACGACAGACGACAATTTCACGTGATATTAAAATTAAGATTTTCAGATTTTGTTATTTTTGGTAGCTCGCGAAATGAGGTAGTCTGCAACATTTTTATAGTTTGTAAGTATTGGAACCGTGCACCGTTTGTTGGCACTGAAAAAGTTGCAGACATAGTTTGCGAGTAATTCTAGCAAGTGCACAGTTCTTATGTACTAAAACATTACCGCAGTTTTGGAGGATTGCAAGTTTGCACGGTTTGTGAGCACTGTAGCATTTGCACAGTTCTTGTGCAATTAAACATTTTCTCAGTTTCTCACTCGTTCTGGAGTATTGCAAGTTTGCACAGTTTGTGAGCATTGTAGCATTTGCACAGTTTTTGTGTTTTTAAACATATTCTCAGTTATCGGGTATTGCAAGTTTGACAATGGCAATGACACTAGAGATAAAAGGAGCAAAAACAATAGCGTTTTTTGTCAAGCCAGTACTGGAGAGGGGCTTTCGTCGGCCTAAAAATGCACAATTTTTTGGACTTGTTGACAGCAGCTGTATTTTCAGCCAAGCGAATTCTTTCTTTTCCGATATACGACCATAATATACGTTTCGCGGCGTAGGGACTAGAAAAAAACAACGATTTTTTAGGCCTAAGAAATACGATTTTAGCTAAGCGACTAGCTTCAAATGCGGGCTACGCAGCGAATATGACGTTTTTGCTTCTGCGCAGAAAAAAAAACGTCATATTCGCTACGCAGCCCGCGTTTGGAGCTAGTCGTTTAGCTAAAACCGTATTTCTTAGGCCTAAAAGTCGTTGTTTTTTCCAGTCCCGTACGCTACAAAAAACTGATTTAAGGTACTCTATAATAGAGTACGTTAAATCCCAGTTTTGTGCAGCGTACGGCTTTTTGTTCGTTCCTATTTTCGCTCAATGAATTAGGAACAGTTTTCAACGAAATTAACTGTGAATTCGATTTCGCCTTCAACGTTCCCGAAAGTTATTACCAGCTGCCCTCCTCTACTAAATAACTAAATTTCAATTTATTAAGATTAGATGGATTTTTAACCGAAACGGTATTAACTCATGCGACGACTTATATTACTCATTAAAAGTTATTTTATAACATTAAGCACGTAAGCGAAGTTGAAACCTAATTTATCAATTGTTCATTCACAGCGCTAAGCAGAGATTTGTCAACTTTAAATTTAGCTGAATTTCATCTTAACGTTGGTGCACGTGACGTGTTCCTAATAATTTATTCTCTAATGACGCAAATTACACAAAATTTCAAATGTACGTGCTTAGCGGTATTGGGTGGAACAGAAAACAAGTTCTTCTTTAATCTTTCACAAGTCTGTACATTAAGGAAATTCGTTTATCTTATGGCAAAGCTTTTAAAGCCAGACATGTTTTTGGTGGGAACATCTGCTACTTGAAAAGACTTCTGATGACAAAACGTTGTCTCGCTGCAAGTCTGGGGTAAACAGGATTAATAAACCAAAGCCGGTTTAATCTTCATCGTTCCCCCAAAACGAAACTTTTTAGGATTCCCACCAAGCCTTTTCGGCCTTTTTACGTCGTGACATCGAACGCCAAGCTCTTGCACCAAGGTAATCCCACCGTTTGAAGGGTAAAAGAAAAATGTGAAATTTGCTTACTGCACATTTTCAAGTATTTCGAATAACGTTTGAGGTCTTAGTCGATGGGATTAAGTTGGCGAAAGAGCTTGGCGTTTTTCATCACGACTTCAAACGGCCGAAAAATATTCCGGGAATCCTTTACAAGTTTTGTTTTGGGAAGATATCACATTTTTTTCGTCCGAATTGATAAAATCCATTACTTTTCTTAGCAATTTCGAGATAAAAGCCGAAAATCCAATTCTTTTTTTTTTTAATTTTGGCTTTAGTTTTGCTAAAATTTGACTGCCAGCAAGGGTAGTGTGAAAGGGTACCACGCTCCTTCAGCAGCTATAGGAACTATTCTGGCTAATTTTGGACAATCTTTCGGCCCCTACAATGATCGGAGGTTTCCCGGATTGAATCCCCGGGTTGGCACCTCCCTTTACCAGATATTTCTTCTTCTCTAAAAAGTCTGGTCATGTTCAAAATTGAGCCGGTTCAGCCATACAAGCATTAAGTTGCTTTAGCTGACTTAAGGCTCAAAGAAATTAATTGTAAATAAACAAATAAAATTAATAAATTGTAGGTTTACGTGTACTTTAGTCTTTGCAGATTAGTCCAGCGTACTATAGCTTTATTTAGCAGCGGGAAAAGCAACAATTCATCATTAGTGCCATTGTTGGTGTGCTGAGTAGTTACGTCTTCCAGCTCATTGTTGTAAGCAAAACACGTTCTACATTGTTGTAATATTAAAGCAATGTCGATTGTGGCATGTCATGTATATCCTGAGTTTGGGTTTCTCCAGCTAAATTGTCCCTCTCATCATCGTGGGGCAGATAACCCAGTTTGGGATCGTGCTCCCTAAAAGCAAGAAGAAAAGCAAAATGCTGGATTTCTCCAGCTAAATTGTCCCTCTCGCCGTTACAGCAGGTCAGAAAATCCCAGAAGGACTTACCATACTCAATAAAAATCTCAACTCTAAATGCTGCCCTTAAAATTATTCATATTGATTAGTAACTTTGAATTTGCGCTTCCCCTAAACAAGGCGAAGCAATTTAATGCTTGTTTGGCTGAACCGGCTCAATTTGGAACATTACCAGACTTTTAGAGAAGCAGAAATACCTGGTAAAGGGAGGTGCCAACCTGGGAATTCGATCCGGGAAACCTCCGATCATCGTAGGGGCCGAAAGATTTTCCAGAAATGGCCAGAATAGTTCCCATAGCCGCTGAAGGAGCATGGTAGCCTCTCACGCTACCGCGGCCGACAGTCCTGGCGGAGACTTTGCCAAGATCCCTTTTCCAGGGGTTCGACCAGATCCGCAAACCTCCAGCAGCCAAACTGAGCTCTCTCACCGCTCAGCCACGATGACCACAAAATCTATCTACAAAAGTGCAGCTTTATGCATCGCATGGAAGAATTTATAGTCGTGAAATTAGCTAGCTGGCCAGGCAGATATCAACGTTACGCACACCTTTTTTCAAACAAGAAAACGTCAAGCTGTGTCACTAATAGCGACTTTTAGTGATGTTACCAGGTGACTAAAATCTCCCTTTTCTGTTTCATTGTTATTCATCCTCATATGCCCAAAACAGACAGAATAATAACATTATGGGGATTAAAGGACGTATGGCAATACAAGTGGGTCCATCACACACCCTACCCTCTCGCGGGAACCAAGAAGTTGATATTTTCAAATTTGGTCACATCGGTGAACATTGCCCCAAAACCAACTAATAACAATGTATGGGTTAGAGAAAGTAAAGGCAATGTAGGTAGGTCCATCATCCTCCGCCCCCTCCTCCTCCCAGGAGATCCAAAGGTGTAGAGGTTTTCGAATTTAGTGGCAGAATTTAATAATAAAACCAAGAAAGATCCAGTTATTCCAGCAAAATCACAATAATTCCAAATAATTCACATAAATTTCAATTTCTTCCAGCTAAGTCCAAGTAATTTCTTCCAGCTAAGTCCAGCCAAGTAATTATGGAAATGGATGGGAATTTTACTTAAACAACTGTAACTCAAATTTACGATCCCATTATAGCAAAGTGCTTCTAACTGTGATACCAGCCCCTAGTAAAATGGGTGAAGCTCCGTCCCTAACAGTGGCAGACCTATTGGAGTCATTCAACATAATTAGAAACGTGACAACAGCAGTTGAAAGTAGAAAATGAGTGAAATATTGAATACTGAATTGCCCATTTTTAAATAAATATATTAATGAATGCTTCATGGAAATAACCATTACACCGAGTATTACGAACCTCATCATAGACTCACTGGAATAGGAGTGTGTAATACATTTTAGAATATTCATTTCTTGTCTTATAGATTTTATACTGATTCTTGCGCTCACGTTAGATTTACGTTCTACGTTTTAGTCGCCCTCCCCCCCCCCCCCCACTTCCCCCCACATTCTGAAAGGATTTTTTCGCAATACTCCGTCTGGCCGATTTCATTTTTCCTTTAAGCTTTGCGTACTTTCAAAGTCTCAGAAATACGGACCGTCCTATTTTCGTCTTGGCTTTGCTCTCTCCAAAGAACGCAAATATGTATAAAAGAAAAAAAAAAGTTTATGACAGTGGATGGGATCAAGCCTAGATGATAGCTCAGGGAAGACGAAGAACCTGATTGAAGTGTCTACGTATAGATCTGTTGGGAGCGGGTGCACAAAAGCCTCCGGGCTTCCGGAGCTCTCCCATCCAGTTCTTTGCAATGACGTCATGGCGCCATGCCCCCGGGCTTGAAGCTAAATCAATCCAATCAGGGGATGTGAGCTGGCTATACAGAAGCACAGCTTGAGCTGATATCATGTTGGCATTGACGTAATAAAACTGATAGCACAACGAATTTATATTATTACTGGTAGAGGTAAAGAACAAAAACTAGATATGAGCTGGTTGGGGACGGCGACTTGGGGGGGGGGGGGGGCGGTTTGAAGGATCAGGACGGGAATGGGGAGGATTCCTTACGGAATTGAACGACGTTTTAGGCTTTCGTTTTGCTTGGGTGAACTTGCTAGCTAAAGCTGGCTTTAGGGTAACTCTTGCTTCATTGGGTTTGATGTAGGAAATTTCATCATCTTACTGTTTGTAGCCGAGCTTGACTCCCCCCACTGGAGAGGCATACAGTTTAAGTGTAAGGGGCATTAATAGAATGATAGTCGGAGAGAGAGAGAGTGAATGGCAAACTGTTTCTCGAAGCAGATGGTCTGTGGTTGGCAGCAGCTGGCGAAGGAAGATAAACGTTTCAAGGTGGCCACAACAGCGAGAAGGGAAAAGTAAACTGAAAATTGGATGTGTTAAACTTTTTTATGTTTTTTTTTTCGATATTGTTGCCTGGAGGGAGAAAACGAGAATTAGTTTTATGTTCAATTTCTGTTTACTCAGTGAGGAAAGTCGGAGTTACGAGGTGAGGAAAGAATAAATGGATGGTGAATGTTATGTCCTTTGGTAGACACAAGCAAGGTTCTCCCAGCAGAGTAACGACACTTAACACTTTAAATGCAACCACAGGAATGGACGTGTTTAATAAGGTGCAAAGCCTTTTATCACATTTACAGGTCACATGTACATGGCATTCAATGTGTATTAGTATGTCAATATACAAGTATGGCACTCTAACGCTAGTAGTGGCTAGTACTGGGTTATGGGTTAACAACATGGAAAGCTAAGTTATGCTAACTACTGTGGTGCAAACAAATGACGACACCGCAGTGAATAGTTGGGGTTTGTTTTTTACTACCTGCTCTCGGCATAACATACGCCAGTCTAGTATGAAGCCAGTAACATATGCCAGTCTAGCAGGAAGCCAGTAACATCACCAATCTAGTAGGAAGCCAGTAACATACGCCAGTCTAGTAGGAAGCCAGTAACATACGCCAGTCTAGTAAGAAGCCAATAACACACGCCTGTCTAGTAGGAAGCCAATAACATACACCAGTCTAGTAGGAAGCCAGTAACATATGCCAGTCTAGTATGAAGCCAGTAACATACGCCAGTCTAGTATAAAGCCTGTAACATATGCCAGTCTAGTATGAAGCCAGTAACATACGTCAGTCTAGTATGAAGCAGTAACACACGCCTGTCTAGTAGGTAGCCAATAACATACACCAGTCTAGTAGGAAGCCAGTAACATACGCCTGTCTAGTAGGAAGCCAGTAACGCATCCCAGTCTAGTAGGAAGCCAGTAACATATTACGTCAGTCTACTAAGAAGCCAGCAACATACACCTGTCTAGTAGGAAGCCAGTTACATATGCCAGTCTAGTAGGAAACCAGTAACACATGCCAATCTAGTAGGAAGCCAGTAACATATGCCAGTTTAGTAGGAAGCCAGTAATACCAAAAACACGAAACCAGAAGCACAGAATAAAAAACACACTTACATTGTGGTACCGAGTATTTTTAAAAAATGCGGTAGGGTACCTTCCTCAGAGATGAATAAAAGCGATAAACATCTTCAATTATGACAATGGCGAGTCCACCATGACGGTGTCGAAATATAAGTGTTTTTTTTTTAATACCCTGTCTGTGCTTCTGGCTTCGTGTATTTGGTATTACAACGTATAGCTATTCATCGATTGAGGAAGCCAGTTACATACACCAGTCTAGAGTACAAAGTGATATTTAAGAAATCGGGTGAAAAATTCTTGCGACAAAGGCATATGCAAAACGGGGACAAGGGGCACATACCCCACCTTCCAAAGGTGTCCACTGGTGCATTCATGCCTTCTCTGGTGCCCTGAGAATGAATTTCTTTTGGAGATAAGAGGGGACAGGCCGAAACTACCTAAAAAGGGAGAATTAAACTAACAATATGTCTTAAGAATTTCGGACAAATAAGGTAGCCCTTCATTCATGCCCAAAATAGCGCCTTTTCATGCACTGTGCTCCCTCCTCACATAGCTCCTTCGTAATCGCTTGTCTTAAGAGACAGCCACTTTCCGACAATACAAGGTTAATAACAAGGTCACCACACATTACAGGTACCAACATTTGCAGGTTTAAAAAATGCATTTGTAGAAATCTACAACTGTCGTCCTCGAATTCTGTGAAATTTTGAACTGAAAGTCCTTAAAAGAATTCTTATATTGATTTCGTTGAAGTGATACGAATAATTAAGCCTGTATTTGTGTGATTAATCATATAATTCGATAATTAGGCCTATAACTTGCATTAACGAAATTTTCAATGCATTATTATGCATTACTAGGACTGTCAAACTAGGTCAGGTATGTGAAGTAATTTTTCCCTTGATCAAAGAGAGATCAGAAATTCATAAGTGATACCCCTGGCGCCATATAGGTTCGCTTGACTGAACAAGCAATGACAATGACAATGAGGCTTTATTAACCAGATAAAAGTAAGCAAATCCCCTCCCCCCCCCCAAAAAAAAGGCAATTGTCTTATGATCCTACAGACTACACAAAAAGAAAATCACTGCAGTAATATAAAAAAACAAGACCAATACAATCACAAGCAACAAAACACTGAAAGCACAGGACAAAAGCCAAGAACAAACATAACAATAAATCAACAGACAACCCAAAAATCAACCAGAAGACAATCAAGGGTTAGAAACAGAAGCGTAGGAACGAAAATCATGACAATTTGAAAGTTGTCTAAAAGATGGGTGCAAAGAAACTTTCTTAAAGAATAAAGGGAATCACATACTCTACGTGATTATGGAGTGCAGTTCGTGGCAGTTCCCTGTAAGGGCACATTTATGCAACCACTCGCTTTTGCATTCTCGCAGCTAGAAGCTAGAAATCACCTCAAATTCCAACATGGCGGCGGTTTTATGGCTGCCGCCTCGCAACGAAAACAGCAAATAACGTGAGTTTAGAAGCGTTTGGGAAAACTCTTTTGTCATGAGGAATTCTTTATATTATTGGCACGGATTATAAGACTGCAAGTATTTACTCAAACGATGTCGGATTTAGCTAATCCATTACCGTTGTTACCATGGCAATGTCACCTTTGCCATCGCGATTGAGTTCTAGCTGCGAGAATGCAAAGGCGAGTCGCTGCATAAACGCGCCCTTAAGGATGATTTTTCAAGTTGGGTGCGGAGAAAATCCAAGTGCGAAAGGTTGGAACGCCTGGTGAAATGAGAGTGGACAGTGTTATTGCACTTCGCTATATGCGACATCATTGTCTTTTCACGATGATTGTCAAAAAGACCCACTCTGAAGCTCATGAAGTCCTGAATTAGCAGAATCTTTATTTTTGTTTTTAATTGAAGAAGGTAGTGAAGACGGGCGGCTTCTGCACAATGGCTCTAGGTGATCATTTTAGAAGTCTAAGAATTCGTTATTTATTTGTCTTTGAAGTGTTAATCCAAGCCAAGATGGAGTAATTCTCGAAGGGATAAACCAGTGAATAGTAAAGTTGTCTAAGGCTGGCAGATGGCAAGATGGGACTTAGTTTGTGGATCACACCTGAGTCCCTTGGCATTTTTGGCTGTAGTATTATTGATAAGAAAGTTCCAATTAAGGTTCTCGTCAATGTGAAGTCCAAAAATTGAACACTGTTAACCCTGTGTCAATGTTCCGTTCCATTAATAGAAATAGGAACATTGGGGTTGCATTGTTTCTGGCGCAGATAA
This sequence comes from Lithobius niger, assembly GCA_023313725.1. Classification (NCBI taxonomy): domain Eukaryota; kingdom Metazoa; phylum Arthropoda; class Chilopoda; order Lithobiomorpha; family Lithobiidae; genus Lithobius; species Lithobius niger. Next base: position 85,474 of record JAHWFP010203830.1, read on the forward strand.
AAAATAATGTAACTTGTCTTTTTTTTTAATTTGAGGGATAATCTATTAGAACTAAGCCATGAAACAATTTTTGTCAGTTCTCTATTGGCTGCCCTAAGCAGTTCAGTCAGTGACTTTCAAACAAATCTCATCAGCAAACAATACAAATTTTAAAAGATTGGAGACAAACGGTAGGTCATTTATGTAAAGAAGAAAGAGAAGAGGCCCAAGTGCACAGCCTTGAGGAACACCCACTATACATTATGGGAAGCACAAGAGAGTGAGCCGAAGAGACATCAACAAACTGCTTTCTGCTGGAAAGGTAACTTAAGAACCAGTTTTACCATGTAAAAATGGTTCTTAAGTTACCTTCCAACAAAAAGCGGTTTGTTGATGTCTCTTCATTTCACTCTCCTGTGTTTCCCGTAACGTATTGGTGTGCCTCAAGTTGCTGTTCTTGGGCCTATTCTCTTTCTTCTTTGCGTCAATGACCTACCGCTTGTAGGTAATTTTTGAACGGCATAATAGTCAGGTTTGCGTACAAGTAAATTGTGATTGACCGCATCAAAAGCCTTTTTAAGATCAATAAAAACTTCAACCAAAAATAGATTGTTTTCAAAAGCCTAAACAACATCCTCACAGAATGACAATGCTTCAATCTCCGTAGAAATGCCAGGGCAAACACGTTTATACAGATAGTTCCTGCATCTCAGACTTGCCTAAAACTACTGTATCTTCGTCTTGTTGAAAGTAAAAAAAAAAAATCTTCCTAAAATTAAAAAACAGAAATCGATATTTACTAAGGAAAGCCACTCACGGAAACCAGTTCAAACACGTGTGGCTTGTAAACATACGGCGAAATGCCAGTGAGTGGATTACGTGAATGATTTTGTAATTCCATTAGAAGAATGACTAGAGTCAGCTAAGGCTCTTCTCTTGAACGCTATGTCGCCTTTTTAAGCCTAACACGTAAGCTTTTAATAACCGTTTCAAAGATGGCGCTGTCTGTCTACACCATCAACATAATTCAAAACGTATGACGTACGTGCATGTGTGTGTTCGTACCTCTACTCCTCTTTAACCAAAGCACCTACAAAAATGGGAGTAGGAACAAATCAAAGGTAATTAAGTTGCACTTCGGTTAGGCCTATTTTCATCGCTGTAACTTGATATTATGACCCTCAAATACGCGAAAAAAACTGAAAAAATTACGTCTAAATTTTTTTTTATCGTCATGATGTTTGTTCATGATGTCATACTTTGCTGACGCACGGGTTAAAATGCGTGACAAACAAACCGCCTTGAAACTATCAGTTACGTAGTGAGGTGATCTGGAAAAGGATGCACGCAAAAAATAACCTAAAAGGACGATGTATTTTGCATCATACTACATATAGATGTTAAAATTGGTTTAGTAGCAAGTGACTTGATACATGGAAAAATCAGACCCATAGACCTTGTTTGAAAAAAGTGTCAAACATTCTTGTTTCTGAAACACGGAGGTACGTGAATTGAGCGAGCAAAACGAGCTATTTCCTCGTAAACTAAACCTTTTCAATGTGCGTCTCGCTTTGCTCTCTCAATCTTTCGTCTCTCACTTCGTGGGTAATTAGTTCTGGAGAAGTAGACGAACAAACGAGCAAACGAACAAATCGTTTGTTTTGAATGCTGCAGGTGAAATGCAGACGCGCTAAGGAATGTGATGAACGAACTGTGAGCAACAATTGCAATTAGTTTGCGTCGAAATAATCAGTACATCGATTTTGTGATGCTCTTGGAATCAAAGAAATTACATGAAACTTGGATCGACGCCAGTGGAGTGAGCGAAGCGAACGATATGGCTAGTTTTAAATTATGATTGTTTACCAAGAATTTACTTGTAATCGGAGTTTCTGAATTCAAATGCTGTATAAATGGAAAAGATTTATGCTGATCGATCGCCGAATCAAAATTTTAAATACTAACCTGAAAAAAATTATTAAAGGTACATGCATCCATATTGGCTTTCCTGTATGACTCAGTCTTGCGACACGAGTTCAAACTTAAGTAAATGTTGCCAACACATTCATTTCCTTGCTTTTTCTCTCGTGCGAGATGATTTCCCGACGTTAAAGGGATATACCTCCCAGCGCCATTTTTCTCGATCCTCCACATCAAGTACGGCCTCAAAGGTCTATTTACTTACCGTTAGTCTTTCCCTTGCTAAAAAAACCGTTTTAAAATGTGGCGTCTAGAAGATTTTCTGTTGAATATTGTTAACTATATTTAAGAACGACCCATAACTATATGATGCATTGCGCGCGTACAATAATCATGACGTTTCATCTCTGTGTGTACATCTACTAATTTTCTAATAATTACCATGAGATCTACAATCTAATAGATTAATGCGGTAAAAATTAAAATTAATTATTCCAATAGATCGCCGAAGCAAAATCATAAGACACTTGCCTGGAAAATTATAAATTGTGATTTTAAAATACGAGAATCATTCCGGTTTGTGACGACACATTCGTTGACTTGATTCTGTCTCGTGTACTATTCCCAAAGCCAACCGAGACAGCAGCTATGCGAGGAACGCAGCTACCACCCCCGCCGACCTTGGCGCCGTAGTTGGTCGGATGACGATCTGCGCGTAGCTGTAATTTGGCACGCGGAATGTTATAAGGCAGGCCGGGTGTCCCTTTTACTCCAACCTGTGTAAATGTTGCAATTGTTGTTCTCAATGGGTCGCACGACACACTGGAAGGATTTATAATAATAATAAACTTTTATTGCAACATATAAGCAGCAATGCGATAGGGAAGGATACCAATTCGATACCACTCACTCCCTACCAAAGATGAATGAAAACAAACTTAAAACAACAAAAGAAAAAGGGTGAGGGCATCCAAGTCACATAATCCAGAACAACAACAAAAATCAGGGAGTATGTTCTGGTTGCAACAGAAAGGCCTTAAGGCTGCAGTCATTAACCAGCCTCTTAAACACGTTTATCGAGGAAGCCGAGACAATGCAGTCAATAAGTCAATTCCGCACTGACATCACCTTAAAGGAAAAGAAAGACTTTTTACAGTTAAGTTTAAATTTTGGGGTCTCGAGCTTGAGGAAATTGCCCCTGGTACGAATGTTGGTGCTGAATTCGAACAGAGGCATATGTTGTGGGAGTAAGCAGTGGACAATCTTTAAGGGATATTCCTCCCAGCGTCACTTTTTTCGATCCTCCACGTCAAGTATACTGCCTCAAATGTCTATTTACTTACCGTTTGTCTTTCCCTTGCTAAAAATCCGTTTTAAAATGTGGCGTCTAGGCGATTTTCTGTTGAATATTGGGGAACTTTATATACGTAGAACGAATATGATGCTTTGCGTGCCTGCAATGACCTTGAAGTTTTATCTGTGTGTGCGCAGTACTAATTTTAATCGTTTGCGAATAATTACCATGATATCAAAAATCTAAAAGACTAATGCAGTAAATATTAAAATTAATCATTCCAATAGATCGCCGAACCAAAATTATAAGACACTAGTCTAGAAAATTATAAATGTGATTATAAAATACGAGAATCATTCCAGTTTGTGACGACACAATTAATGCGTTCACGCTGGCTTGTGTATTAGGCGCAATGCCAACTGAGATGTAGCTTCGTTTTTCGCTGCGAGGAACGAAGCTACTGTCTCAGTTGACCTTGACTATGGTAAATGCGCGGATACGATCGGCGCGTAGCTGTTAAAAGGCAAGCGGAAGGTCATAAGGCAGGCGGTATGTTGCTCTAAATACCAGGATCTAGTCTGCCAAATTATGTACCTTTAAGTATGATGGAAAAATAACAACATCAAATTACCAAAGCGTCAAGCATGCGCAGTTCTTCCATGCGAACACAGACGTGCTGTAATTAACGGTTTAATCATGTAGAAAATTTGCCTGACAGAAATGTGCTCTCTCGATCGTGTGCTATCGTCCAATCACAACTGACTGACAGTGATAAGACTTCAATAGTTTTCGAAAGCTACTGTGGTTTTATCACTGCCAGTCTATGTCCATTGGCTAAATTTAACACTAATTCAGTGAGGGAATATCCTGTGGCTTTCATTGGTCGACGCACTGTAATGGAAGATAGGGCCAGCGTTTTTTGAATTTGACACCACATCTTGGCATTACTCGCTTCAAACGTAACAATTTCGACTTGTTACAAATCGTCTGTTGCATTTATTTCAAATTAAAATGTGCATTTTCCTACCGTAAACAATCTTGAAGGCCGAAATACGATGGGTATCGTTTGTTTGCATGCCTCGCAACGTCAGTCACACACTGAACGCGCTACCATATCCGACACCTTATTTGCGTCGTTAGGCCTAACAACCGATCACGTAACCTAGCAACAAATTCGGAGCACCGTTTTGTTATTTAAAAAAAATAATGCGTCAACAAATCGTCTTATTAACTATTCTTAATAATATTTAATAAGTTATAATCATAAATTATTATTAATTTTATTATTGTTTCGCAAATAAATTTATTATTATTATTAACTATTAATTCTGCATAAGTTTAGAGTGCAAAAAATGAAAACCTACGACGAGGAATTCCCTAACTAATTACCCCGAGCCTATTGGTAATTGTCGATATTTTTTAAAACATCGTCTTATGGCCCATTAAACTCATTCATGATATTTAGTGGCAGATAATTTCTCTTGTGCTTCACACTCGACAAATTAATGCTCTCTTGTGAGTTTGTAGGGGCCAAAACAATAGGGTTGAAAAAATATCGATAATTTCCTGAGCTCCTGTGATATATTACGTGTGATAAGACTTTCGTCGGGGTTTCGAGTCTCTCACATGCAGTACGACACGATCTCAAACCCACAGAAAGTTTTCAAATGAGAAAATACCAACTTTGCCACAATCGGCTGGATCAATTACTTCAAACTTGTCCACGTGGATGAGTCGAGAGTAATTAAAACAGGTTGGCTCCCCGCTTAATTAACAGCAGCTAAGACAATATTTTATGTGTAGTGTAGCCTTGCCCATCACGTGCGAAGCAAATAAGGACCAGCTGTGGCACCTTCCCTGCACTTCAAGTCCTAATGGTCGCAGATAAGTGGCCTCTTGTGAGAGTTTCAAGAGGAACTGCATGTTGCCTGACCAGCGCAACATGCCCGTTATCTAGCGCTACGACGGCGAACGTTCTTGCCGATGGGACCGTCAAACCAGCAGATGGTGTACAAGATCTGCAAATCACTAACCAACATCTGTAGATTTCATGTGATTTGCGGATTTGTAAAGATTTGCACAAGTTTACACTGATTTGCACAGATTTACACCAATTTGGACAGATTTGCGAGATTTTGCTAGATATGCATGATTTTCACGATTTTCAGATTTGTATATTTAAACTAAGATTTTCAGATTTGCAATGAAATTAACAGATTTGCACGATTTTAGTTGATTTTATGAGTTTTGTTGATTTTCATGGATATGCAATTTACGTATTTGTAGGTTTGCAGCAAGATTTGCAGTTTTGCATGCATTTTAGTTTATTTGCGTGGATTTGTGGAGTTTCAGATTTGTAGGGTTGCACCAACTTTCGCACATTTTGCACCGACATTTGCAGATTGCTCGGATTTTAGTTGATTTGTATGAATTTGAAGATCTGCAGATTTCTAGAAATGTGCATAGTTACATGGATTTGCACATTCGAAATTAGAAGTTGTACGAGATTTCCACGTTTGTCGTTCTTGCACACATCGGAGAGCAAGGAATGTACTGGCCAATTTCGGAAAATGTTATTATGAGCCTAAGTGACTTTTTATTTCCCTTTTTGAAAGAACAGGTTGTTGTCCTGTATTTTGCAGAGCTCAGTGAATCTTGCAGGGAAGCTAGACTGGTTTTCCCACTTCTGATCAGCCGCGTGATATGAAGTCAGGGCCGTAGCGAAGGGCACTTGGTTGGTTGGGGAGAGACCCCCCCATTTTGTCAACTCATCCTAACGGTTTGAAAATTAGAGTGGCATAGCCAGAAGAGAACTTAAAAAGGGGCTCGACAAAGAAGGGAGGTCTGGGGGGAATGTGTAAGTGGTTCTCCAGACTTAGCCCCAGAAGTCCTGGGGCTAAGTATGGGAATTAACATCCTGGACTTCTCCTAATTCATTTCTAGACCGTAGCTTCTGAGACTTAGCGAAGCTCTGGAAGCTGACGCATTTTACACTATTCAAGTACCTATTTTTGGCTCCCCCCAGCAAATTTCAGCTGTTTTTCTTAGTCATTCATCAGCGGGTGACAAGTTTTGGAAAAACTTAATTGTAACTTAGTTTTATGTTTTGTTTTAGACATTAAATTAAACCATTACAGTTTAATTTTTTTTATATATATAAACTAACACAGTAGGTTTAACTAATAGGTTACTTAATAATTTGGGTTGTAAACTGTTGTCGCGTCCCTTTCAAATGCCGAAAACAGAATTGTTAACAAGTTTTGTTTTGGTAAAATGCACTTAACGTTTATGTATTAACTGAGAGGGATTTTAGACCACAATCTAACAGCAAATGCGACTAACAAAACAATTACAAACAAAAACGTCAAGTGTGCCGTAAAAAAAAGAGGTTATATGATTGAAGTTTCATTTTACTTGTTAAAAATGTATACGGATAAAAATTGGTGATTTTTAATTGAAATAATCAAATGTACAATTCAGAAAATTGCCTCTGTTTAAGTGCTGTTTTGCTTTACGTAACGTATATGATTGGTAAAGCACAACAGCACTTAAACAGATGCAATTTTCTGAATTGTACATTTGATTATTTCAATTAAAAATCACCAATTTTTATCCGTGTACATTTTAACAAGTAAAATGAAACTTCAATCATATAACCTCTTTTTTTTACGGCACCGTTTTACCAGCTAAGTACGAATTTCATGTAGTTCGTTGTTACCGTAATTTCAAAGGACAAAAGCTTGGCCGGTATCCATAACAAATTTTGTTTTTGTTCCGATTTAATTAAAAAGACATATACCTTTTCACTATATTTCGAGCATCCTGCGCAAAATAACTCTTGCAGCATTTGTATAGGTTAGAGTGGATATAGCAAAACCGTTACTCACGAGGGAAAATGTAGGAAAATAAATGCCTTCGCATCGTTTACATACGTCTGAAGTATTGTTGCAAAGCTGAGCCATACACAAAAGCCAACCGGGAGGAATGTACCTTTAACGTATCTACTTTAATTAAAAAGCATTTCAAACCATGGCAGTGCTAACAAATGGGCTAACCAAAAAAGGGACTGTTGTCAAATCAAATAGGCAACTGTGCACAATTTTTTTTGTGTGATTTAAGTGATATCGTGACTTCAAACGACGAAAACTTGGTGGGAATCCTTAATAATTTTGGTTTTATACAGATTTGGCTGACGTTTCTGCTTTACTAAAATGCTTTTAAAATCTTGCCGACGATGGCAAAACTAACAGAAGAATGAATACCAGCCAATAACGTGGCCAACTCAAGTTTTAGTTTTGCCAACTGTGCACGATTTTTAAAAAGGCACCACTACTTCAAACGACGAAAACTTTGCGGGAATTCTTAGCAAGTTTTGTTATGTAGGTTATTATGTTCACGTTTCTGCATTAACTAAGACACCTTCTAAATCATGGTGATGATGGCTAACAGAACAAACACTACAGTACTATCAAACAAAACGGTTACTCAATTTTCAGTCTTGCTACTCAAAATTTTTGCGAAACCCTAATTTACCCGCTCATTGCAGCCTTGAACAGGCTGTCACCTCCCGAAGCACAAACACGGCGTTGCATATGCTGCCTGTTGCGCTCCAATGCGAGCAGGGAAGCATCCACAAATGATGAGGGGCAGCATATAACAAAGGTTACGCAAGTTTTGTAAAAACTAAGAGGAAAAAACGCCATAGCCTAAACGGCACTTCCGCTAATTGAATGATGACATGAGTGACATAAAGGATCGCCCGTAGGGCTCGACGGAATGTCCATGAAAATATTACTGCATATTCCAGCTCTCGTTCTAGGTAATGGTCAAATGTGGATCGTTTGGTCGTAATTACTTTATGGGAAACCTCACCTGAAACTATATTTATATAATACGGTTAGTTGGGATGAGATGCTTACAGCAAAATTCGCAAAGTTAAGGTGCGATGTTCTATAATGGAAGAGGGCGAGCAGGTTCATTACTGGCACGGTAGCAAAGAAAAAGCGCGAGCGGCCGGCAATGTAAACGGATGTGCCCTGTAAAAATCAATAACAAACGAAAAATTGCTTCAATAATGCTAGCTATTAGAGCATGGTTTCAAAGTTGGTTGAGCAACAATCACTGCATGCACGATCGTTGCTGCGAGCTTATCGCGCTTGTTACCAAAACGGAGAAACTGACAATTCAGCCACATTGAGAAGACCATACGTATGGGGGAATTTCGGGGGGGGGGGTGGTGCAGGGGGTTCGGGGTAGGGAGACATGGGAAGCCATCAGCTATCATTTTCAATTCATGCTACCCAGTGAAGTATTTCGCTCGAGCATGCGGTGACCAGCTAGACTGACGTATGTTACGCCGGGTGGTGGTGGGGGGGGGGTGGTGCAGCTAGTGCTCTTTACAGGTTTTAACCCAGTAGATGGATGCGAAAAAATACACTCGTGCTGCCATTAATCCAGTTACGCGGTAACCCCACGAGCCACAGCGTTCCACGACTTTGAAGAGGGGAAGGAGATTTCTTCAAGCCAAGGCCGACTGGGGTAAAGAACACGTGTCTCGCCTCTTGAGTCAACGTCAGTTCACGCGTGTGCCAGAAATGTGACACCGTTTAGCGTTGCGTTGGTACAGTAAAGTTCTGGCGATGTTGAATCAACGGGCCAGGAAACGGGAATCGAAACCCACAGCTTCTCTTCCAGACGACCTTGTGACAAGGGATGGAATATGAAGCAATAGTTAAAAATCATGAACAGTCTCTCGTCCTTCATGCATAATCTCCTGAAAATGATTACGAATTAATCAGTTTACTCGCAAATGGGCATTTGTGGCGAAATATTTCAGTTTATCAACTCGACAACTCGATTTTTTGCCCCCATCCCCCCAATCGCTGCGGCCCTGTATGAAGTAATTTGACTGCTGCATCAATTTGACTTCTGTATCCAGGGTACCCATCGTTGTTGTGACTCGCATTCCACAACCTCTGTCCTTTTCTTCGCCAACTTATACCTTATTCCATTAGGCGTATGTGAGATTAGGTTTGGCAGGTGGACGGGTTAGTCAGCCATCTTCTTTTTTCACTCTGCACCTGTCATTTTCCAGTACGTCACAACGCGATAGAGTTTTGCATACTCAGCGCTATCATTAATTTCCGTAATCCACCGTCTGAATCCATGCCAACGTCAATGCTGAGGAGGGGTTGGTTGTTGCCTAGCAACATTCCAATTTTTTAATCAAGAAAATCACAAGCGACAGCGAATTTTGAAGTCGATCGCGACCTAATGGACGAATTTTGTTAAGTTTTTATATTTTGTGTTGTCGCTGGCCGATTTTTCTTGCACGTTTTTCCTTTATCCAGGTTAATAATAAAAAAATGAAATTCATGAAGAGTGACGTAAAAAGCGCTATGCCCTCAGAATCACGACAATAAAAAGACAGGATGGTCGCAGATTTCAAACGTCTGGAAACATTTGGTAAACACGTTGTTAAGGCATGTCTTTACGGAACTGTTAAAACTTTATTATTAGTAAACAAACACGATCTCGTGTGATGTTTAGAGTAAGTGTTGTTAAAGGTACATGCCTCCATGTTGGATTTCGTGTATGATGACGCAGTTTTGCAACTTTAGCTCAAACGTATGTAAATGTCGCAAACGCTTTTATTTTCTTGTTTTTCCCCATGTACGAGACGGTTTCGCTACATTCTCTCAAACGTGCGTAAATGTTGAAAACGCTATATATATACGCGCAGGATGCTCAAACTTAGGTTGAGGATATGCACTTCTCCAGGCATGGATTTTCATTATTACTTTCCAGGACATTTCCAAGTTTTCAAGGACTCGCACGAACCCTGAATTAGCTGTGCAGCTGTTAATTAATTTTTACACTAAGACGATTAATTTTTAAACATTTTCTTGCGTTGTCGTTTAGCCAAGTAGAATTCACGAATAATCAGCTAGGCTATCTTGTGCAAAAGTAAAAATGTAAAAAACATTTGAATACAGCAGTAAGGTTTCACTTGAACTAAACAGTACAGCAACACTGCAGTATCTGAAACTTTACAGGAAAGTTTATTTGGGTTCCCTTGCTGTTTTGACTTCGGATCAGTTAAACCTTACCTTAAGCATCAAACGAGCCCGTTTTTGTTTTCTAATAGTTTTGATACGCGGTTAGAGTTTTTTTTTTAACACGGTGGTGACGTCACGCTAACAGTACGCCACAATGACAGCAATTTTATCCGTATCCCTGTATTTCTGAAATAGTTCAGGGAGGGCGCTACCATCACGGACTAAGAAAGCGTGTAGCACTCTTCAGTAAACATTTACTGCTAACTCTGCCCATTTGGCTTTCCGTCCTTAATGATCATCAGTATTTAGCACTAGAATCATTCGTAACCTTGCCACCTACATAAAAAATCTCCAAGTGAAACGTAAGCTACACAGCTAATGAAACCAATATAACTAGCTGGTTACGCCGGTCTAGTGTAAGATACCATGTTGTCACTGTCCCGTTTGTTGTCGCACTAGTGTTTATTTATGTTGGGGCCCAGGGTTTGATTACCCAGCGTTTATCGTCAGCAATACATGTAGTTCTATTTTGTTTGAAAATTAATGTACTAAAGATCGATATTACTCTTCACATTACTGGCCGGCCGCTCGCCCTTTTCAGTGCTAC